>JARKHS020005711.1:275000-286300 GCA_030143305.2 Amblyomma americanum
GTTTACAGCAACTACAGAACAGCCATGTACGGAATTTTTTTTTTACTTGAGTCAAATTTCTCTCGAGAGGAGGCAATGGAAGCCCGTTAAATGTCATTTTGAACTCCGGTCGAGGTTCGGGTTTTCGACTGTCTTAATTAACGGTAATTGTCTTTAACTCTATATGCACTGATATGATATATTTGATGTTCTACATCTTTAAGAAAGATATTTTTACCGCCTTGAGGCTTAAATTCCCCATGACCCTTCAAACTCTTTGGCGGTGAGACCCCGAACGGATTTCGGGCTTCCAGTTTCCAATTTCCGGTGTCTGATAAGACCGTCATGCTTCGCATGAAAATAGCCCCGTGACTGCGTCCTTTTAGCCCTGCTTAAAATAAGTATTTTGAACGATCAGATTAGATTGTAACGACGATTCTGAGTCCCTCTTCTGTCCAGCATAAAAACTCCCATTTTCATGAAGAGAGTACCACCATTCAGACTGACGTTGTGCCTCACATGAAAAGAAAAAGAACGCGTTTTATAGCTATTGATGTTTTGGTCTTATCGCCCTGTGTAGCATCAGCTGTCCATTTCCGCTTTAATAAGATTAAAAAACTATCGATGACGAGGTTCCTTGTGCGAGAAAGGAGAGAGAGTCTCCACGAGAAATTTTAACCCAAGAAAATCTGATCTTGTATTTTATGGTAGCGAAACTGTGCTTGCATTGCGCACACAATAGTCGCGTTCATGAAGTTTCCACATTGGCAAGATAAAAAGGCGTCCCCGGAAGGGAAGAAGATTAGGCTATTTTATCTTAGATTGTTCGAAGCATTTTTTTTGGTGCTTAGCAGCATGCGGTACTACGTTTATACTGCGTTAACAATTAGAGAACATAACTGCCCACCAATTGGATCAAATCTTCAGACTTTAACTCCACTACCTGCAGCCAGTAAGTTGTGCGTGATGGCGCGTTTAACGCACGTGATCAGCACTATTGACCGAATATGTTTCGCAATGGAACACATTGATTGTTGAATTCTAGGTCTTTTCGGTGTTAATAATTTTCCAACATGAAATGAAAGCTGTTCTTTATGTGGACTATTTGCGGCACAGAACAATTAAGGTTGAATAATAAAATTTTCTAGAATTTCAGAGTATTTGTTTCTCAGTGGTTAGTTTAGGGATTCAGTTAAGCTTACATTCATTTTTGGCTTTAAAGGCAGTTGCTTGTAAGGTGAATATCGCTACAATATCCACCAAGGTTACCAAATTTTCGAGGTAAAAATATTTACTGCGAAAAGCCCGGAATAAAACGCGGAAGGTAGAAAGGTACCCACCGCGGTGGTACAGGGGTTACGGCGCCCGGCTACTGAACCGCAGTTGCCTGGTGCGAACTCGGCCGCGGCGGCCGCGTTTCCCAGAGGAAACCGTTTCGTCCACCTATCGCGTTTGCCTCGTTACTGGCCTTTGGTCCGGGAGCGTAGGCGTACGCAGGTAATCGGCCCTTCTTGATCAGCTTCGGTGTCCTCTCAGGCACCTTCTGATCGCATGTAGGCGTTTGTGGCAAAACGAAGCTCACAGAGGGGGGAGAAACTCTTAGCTTCTGGCAACGTGTTTTCGCCCACCGTTTCGATCAGCGGCGCACAAGGTTTGTTTATCTGAACGTAAGGGTGCCTTTCCGAGAGGGAGAAACTTTCCATATAGACGCGTGCACACTATTATGCTTTTCCTTAATCGGAAAATGCGTCGGCTGAGCGCGACTGAATGTGGGTGGCAACGAGACTCGAGTTTTTATATTTGTCACTTTCACTACTCGGCAGGCTGTGTGTGGTCGTGCGAAAATACCAAATGTGGGATGTTGCCCAACTCGGGCCGCAAAATGTTCTTGACATTCCATGTGAATGGCTGCTTTCAGCGAAGCGGGTTTTGTTATGTTTTTCTTCAAACTCAAGCACGACCTCTGTATTTGCCAGGTGAACTTTGAAACTTTATTTACGAATTTGCAGGAAAGCCTGCATTGCGTTCAGACGAGACAGTTTTTTTAACGCACGCCTGTGTCGGACGGATCTCAACACGTCTTTCCATCGCGATTTCCTTTGTCGGCCTAAAAATAAACTTTGAGCGTTAGTGCCCCTCGTGTCAGACAGAGGAAATTGAATGTGTAGTACAACAGACGAGTACGCGGACTGAGGTTTTTAAAGCTTGAAAATCAGTGAGAAAACGAAGTACATATACTGCCAACACAGGTCTTTTTTCCAATCAAGCTGCGGGACGTCATTACAAACCTTCGCTGCTCTCTGAGGTTAGGAGACACTGCCATTTATTGAACGACGGTCCAGGTGCAATTTTCGTTCTTGATGTCACTAATTTGAATAGGGTGACTGTGAAACATTATTTATTTTGAAATACAACTTTATCACACACAAATGTGCCTTTAGTTGGCGGCTAACGTGATCATAACCAAAATTAGCGGTACAACGGATTTCACCACAAAAGGGTGATTGGACGGTGTTGCCCATACTGTTACTGCGAAAACACTGGCTATAATGGCTTTTTGCTGATTATCGTCAAATTTTAGGCTACGTGGTTAACTTCTCCAATAGCTTTTAGCCTTCGCAGAAGACAGGCTCAGAACAAGAAATGATTTTGACGCTGCACGATCTCTCCTTTGCGCCACACAGTTTATTTAGTAGGCTTCTTTCGGATTGCGCGTACTACCATTACCAACCAGTGGTTAAAATTATGAACGGTTTTCATGAATTTAAGTGGCGAAGTAATTCTGGCTTAACTGTTAACAGTTTTACTGAGAGAGAACTCACAAAGTGTACTAACAAAAACATTCCCCAATGCCAAATTTTACGCATCTAAATCCATTAGGCAAACAGCATCGCAAAGCTGTAAGAGGCCGCCATGCGATCCACCACTGCTTGAATGCTGGCGCAGTAAGTATTTTTTTATTATTATTTTAATAAAAAACACTGACTACTACTACTACTATTAAGCGGGAACGACCTGCCGGCTGCGAAGTGTCAGTGCTGCCAGTCTTGTTCAGGCGATTGCCATTGGGCGCGATCTTTTCGAACACGTTCATCTTGGATAAATTCTGTGTACTGCAATCCCCACGAGGTGACCAGTGCCGGAGTTTTGGGAGAGTGCAGTTTGATTTCTTGGCACTCCTTGAACTGGCGAAAGAGAGAGAGAGAGAGAAAGACGAACGGAAAGGCATGGAGGTTAACTAGGCGACACCTGGTATGCTACCTTACACGTGGGAAGGGGAACGGAGGGAGAGATAGAAAGGGGAGAGAACAAAGGGAGATGATCACTTTTCCACATGTCCGCGTTGGCCATTACTTGTAGGGTACACAGGGCACACACGGATAGTTCACAGCCTTGCACTCAGTCCTGAGTCCTTTAAGAACTTGAAAAGTGCCTTCAAAGCTGTCCTCAGCGATGAAGGCTTACTCCAAGGACCCAGAATCTTGGCTTCAGTAAGGGGTTGAGGATCCAAACGGAGACTGGTGAAATATTGTCACTCTCGCAAAGGAGAAGACACGCACAGACTTTCGCCGGACTTTCATCTGATTTATCATTGGTTCTACCACGTGGCTCAATCCCAATTTAAATTCAATCTGCATATTTTGAAAGTGCAGTTCAGAGAGGTCCGGGCTTCTCAACGCTAGATTTGCTGGCGAACTAAATGTTCCTGCTCTGTCTGCCGCTGCCCGTTGTGAGTCGAAGATACAGTAGCTCAAGAACTGTTGCATTTTCATCGCAACCCAACTTAGGTAGGTTTGGATGCTAGGTGCAGCCCCCATCAGAAGTTTACAGCCCAAGGGATTTGCTTCTAAACTGTTTGGCGTGACTCCCTAGGACATCAAGCAGCCCAAACCTTGGGTGGACTGAGGACGCAAAACCATTCCTCCTTCGAGAGATTACGGTCACTGAGGATGCGTAACGAGGCACTCTGCAGGCCTCATATGCAAGTCCTTTGGGCTGCATACTTTTGGTGGGAGAGGGGGGTGTACTACTATATTTCTTGCAAGTTCTTTTAATCGGTGCCTGAATATATACCTCAGCTTCTTCCCCCCCCCCCCCCCAATGAAAAAAAAAACGCAAATGTTGAAAATTGTTGGTTTTAATTGAGTTAGCATTTTTGAGCAGGTGAAGCACTTACACAGCAAGATATGAAAACTATTTACCTGTTGCCAACCATGCAGCACTAAGATGGTTGAAATGAAATGGAGTGACTTCCCAAAAACTCTCGTTTGCGTGTTGAAGCATCCTGTGTGCGGAGGTGCAAATTGTTTATTAAATTTTCTTTCCGAAATTTTGATGATTTTCATCCGACTAATACTGCTAAGGAATGAATTGTTTTCTTTATACTTAACTGCTTATGGCTAGTACGTTTCTACAATTTCTTCGGTATTGTGGAAACGTTACCACATATTTGAGGCGTGAAGTAAAAGGCTCGAAAGTTGATTCCGCTGCTATAAAAAGGTATGCCCTATTAGGAGACGCGTTTACTGATTTCTACTTCGTTGTAATTCCTCCTTCGACTTATGCTCAGACCAGTGCTGCTCGTTAAATTTTGCTTCATGAAGATCCAACAATCACTACTCGTTCAAGCACGAATCTTTGATAACTGGAGTCATTATATATTTATGATTCTGAGGAAAGTTTAAAACAATGTTTTCTTTTTTGTGGCAGGTGTTCGAATCAGCAAAAGTAAAAACCAGCTGTCCGAAGCGAAAGTACTATAGCAGGGATCACATGAATGCAATTCGAAACTTTCTTATTAATTCACATATGCAGTAAGCACTAATCAATGCAGAGAATAACGAAATGAACTAATAAAAGAGAAGCGTACACACACGCAGTATGCGCAACAAATTCTTTACTTTTGTTAAGCTAACGAATAAAACACGAAGATCGAGTGCTGGTCCCGCCAACTATTTGGTGTCGTCAATATAAACACCTTTATTGTATTGGATGGCTGTGAGCGGGATAGTGAGGCAATAAATTTTCGAAGGAAATATAAACCGATCGTAATCTCATTTTAACTTTACAGCTGCAGCTCTCAGTATTCAAGCCACTTCGTCTTCTTAAATGGCTCCACTTCCTCACCGTCAGAAAAACAACAGTAGAAGAGGAAAAGAAGAAATTCTTTAGCTGTCAAATAACAATATTATCTCTTAATATCGCCTGAATTGCTCTGCTTTCGGTTCGTGAAGATTGGTTCTCCGCCCCAGATGAGAAGATATTGAGGCCACCACCGGTAACGCTCAGTTCGAACTCCCCGTTAGGCTTAATTTCTATTCGGTGAGTTGTCGCAGGCGGGACCGTATTTATTACCTCGAGGACATTTTCTTTCTAACTACGCGGCCTAACCTTTCTGAAACTGTTATGAATATAGGTTAGAAAAACCTACCGTCAGCCGTTATTTATTTAAGATGTTGATGCTTTTGATAGGCCCGCTCTTAGCTGTTATAATTACGATATTTAATGCACCGGAGAAATAGTTGCTTGCAGCATGCAGTTTTTGTGCCATTTCTTGTGCCCATTTGTGCCCTAACGCTCTTAGAGGAAACAATGCCACACTGAGCATTTATTATAAATGTGTCGAACCGCACAAAATCGTTTGCAAGAAACACGAGCCATTTTATTCCTTGTCTTCGGATAGTCAATTGCATTAACACAGTATTTTGTTAATAAACCCGTTATTGGTTAGTGTCCCTCCGCAATGAACAATCTTTTTATATGTCGTGTGTCATAGCCCCGATAATTTTGGCCTTGGGATATGTGCCTCACGTCAACGCACGCTCTTCGTCCCCTCTCCCTAAGCGATATTTTGGCACTTTGGCAATTGGTAGCTATAGAACTCAGTCGCTCTCAGCGACACGAAGTTCTTTTCCTCATAAGTAAAAGGGTATCTTAATTGAATGACCAGTCTTAGTTCTGCGCATGCGAAATATTGAAGACTGAAAAGGATAGCTTGTAGTCAAGCACGGCGATAAAAGTTTGGCTGTACTCGTTTTTGCCCTTCTGCATCGTGTGTGTCTCTTCAAGTGGGAAGAGAGCTGCACGCGTTATATAAGCATCACTAAGAGTTGAGGAAATAACCAGCTGTTACAAGCTTCCTCGGCTTCTGAATCGTGGAAATGGGCAAGCCGGCGGTTTTGTTTGTTTTGGTTCACTGTGTTAAGTCTACACATCAGCAGATGCTGTAAGCCGTAATGAAGTCGGTATTAGTGTATATTCTGCTTAAGCTTCATGCTCTACTCGCTGCAGTCGAAGTACTAGACTAAGCCTGCTGGTCGGCGGGGCTAACGGCTGCTCGTGAGAAGATAATCCCGATGGGCAAGGCTGTCGTCTAGTAGGTAGGAATGGGAACTTTATTCTCTGCGTCTGAAAAGCATAAAAATGTTATAGGAGCCTTTTCCTTTCCTTCCTTTCTTTTTCGTATCAGCTAACCCTCATGCTTATTCCGCCAAAGTGAAAAACTCTTGTCAGGACATTTCGGAGTTCGCGAAGAACTGGAGGCTTAGCCATTCGTCAGACCTATTTGGAGGTCCAGTTAGTCCTGCAGAGTGCGGAATGAGCAAACCGGCTTACAGGCGTGCATCCAGGCCACAATTTTTTGTGTTATTAGAAAGTCTTATTAACACAAGCCTTACTGATAGCAACAACAGAGAAGCTAGCGGCAAAAGTACACAAAATCCTAGAATGGAACGTAAGCAATTGTGGCTGCATTTTTATTTAAGACCTATACAAAAAAAAATACCTTTCTCTGCTGCGATATGTCAGTTAACCTCAGAGCTCATGTGCACTCTTTCGGGAAGTTAAATACAACGTGCGTAACGTAAATATTGACGATGTAGATATATATGTTCTCAAATAAAAATATTATATGAACATGCAGGACGCCACACCCCCATATTGTACTCTAACTGCTAATTAAGTCGAAACTCGATTAGAACCAAACCAAACGAAAGGGATAAGAGAATTTAAACGCAGGCTGCAAGGAGTGGCTCATAGTAGGCTCCAACAAACGATTCCGAAATGTTTTTGTGAGCATATTGGCATACCCAAAAATTCAAGACAGGCGCGCTTTTCTTTAGAAAATAAATTATTAACGCATTTTTTTATATCTCGTAAGATTTCACTACAAAGCCCAATACAGCCGCAGATCTCCCCTCGGCAGGTTTGAGTTTATTTTCTCTAAACATTATTTCTATCGTCAAAAGCGTTATCCAAAGCATTTCTGCGCCAGTCTTAAGACTTGGTACGAGATATCTACATGATTTAAAAGAAAGATTAGGGTACGCATCTGAACAATGGACATTAAATATTTCCAAAATATTATCTTAAAATATTCCATGGCTCCATCGCAATTGAAATTGATGTCCAAGGATCCTGGACTTGGGCGCTAATCGACGATGAGAAAAAACGGCTCATTTTCTTTGGTGAGAATTCAACAGTGCGTATACCGAATAAGTGCGCTTTCACCTTTGTTATGACTAGCTTTTTGGGTGCTGGAGCAGTTTCGACCCTTCCGATGAAATCAGCCTGTTGATAGTCCTTTGCTCAAAATCACCCTTTCGCGCCTCGTACCAACACGGGAAATACGTTGAGTCTAAGTGGCCCCACATGTAATACGCACATGTCCTCCTTGACACTGGAATAGATGAATATGCTTGCTGTCGTCTTCATGAATGCGTCACCAAAACCTTGCGTCTTGAAAAAAATGCGCACGTAGATTGTCGAGCTGTATTTTCGGAAGCCGACTATTCGCATCGGGCGCGTAGTTTGTCTTGACTTGGTTGCCCTGAAAACTAAGGTGCTCGAACCCACCGTACAAAGTCCGCAGTTAATAATACAAGAATCATTCATGTTCCACCATAAACCACCTCAGCTAAATCGAACAAAAGATTTTTATATCTCCCACAGTTTACTAATGGGTGCTGGTGCTAAAGTATTTTTAAGGGAAGCCGTGGCACATGAACACATCAGGCGGAATTGGACGTGTGATGCGGCTAAAGATGCGCCATTTCTTGAAGTTTCGCAGCTCGGACTGCCTATTTCTTTTTTTTTGTAAACGTATTCAACGACATTAAAAAGTTTAGCCCTGAAAGAAAGCAGGGTGAGTTTTAAATGTAAAGGTGTGGATCGTGAAACAGAAGGAGTATACGACTTTCCATCTACCTGTGACAAAGGCTACGTTGGGAAAACGGTACGATGTCTAAATAAGCGCTGCTTGAGTAAGGGGGTTCGCTATCAAAAAGAGGCACCCTTCTTACGTGTAATTTCAAGACTGCTCGAAGAAGAACTCCGTCGACTGCGAGCCTCGCCTATTCGATTGTAAAATGCTCTTCAAGAGTCGCGATGACATAACCCCTGAACAGGTAGAAGGTTTTATTGCAAGAAAAAGGAGGGGATTACGTCAGTTACACATCAGTGGTGCTACACGTCAGTAAGTTGTTTCTTCTCCGTTCTTGTTAATTAATACTTAAGTGTTTGCGGACCGTCCTTCTGCACTTATATAAAGACGCATGTGTATAAATTCTCCTCTTCAAATAAAGCTGGCTGAGAGTAGGACACTCGTCCCATCCCTATACTTTGTTGTTGTACGTACGTTGTGTTCTGCATCTGTAGTGATCCGGACATGTATTGTCCCTACACTGCGTTCCTGGAGTAGTGGCTCTACCCAATCACCAAAGGAGGCTTCGCTGCACGCAGTAAACATTTTCTGCATTCATTTTTACAACATTGACATCTTTAGTCCCGCTTGTTTAATTTGGTACATAATGGAAGCTGGCAAGGTAAACCAAGGCTTCAATTTTTTCAGTAGTGCCATGCCAGGCGCCATTAATAAAGAGATCGGATCATAAGTCAGGCGAAATCAGGCCTTTAAGAGAGGAAGTCACGGTACCAAATTGGATAGGCCGTTCATACAGCGGGCTACAGAGAGAACTCTAGTGTGCTGTTGCCCGCTGTTTGATTTTATGCGGCGAATACGCTAAATAGCGGCCTTTGTGTCGCCACATTTGAAATGTTTAGATTGCGAAAAGGGGAGACCTTTGGTGCAGTTAAAATGGCGGCTGCACATTTATAAGTACTTTTTTATCCGCAGAAATATTTACACGCACAGTACGCGCGTAATCGGGTCTGTTCCAGAATCGTTGCACCAGACGTCTAGAAAATAATAACGCGTGTCGATCTGCAGTACTTGTCTTGTAGCTTTCTTTTTAGAGGCCCTGTACCGTAGAATGCATCGATGAGCAACGCAGCGGCACTTCGTCGATGAGTAAATATATGCGCACTCGATTGGGTTGCGCAATATCTCGACGCTTCACTGCGACAGAATTAATGCAGATGAAGCCTGCTTACTCCAGCAGGATGGTGTTAACGATAGGCAGCATCGATCGTATTCTGCAATTCTAATTAGGCTCGATGAAGTTAGCCGCTCAGAGCATACTTCAGAGCGCGAGAACATGCTGGCAGAGAGCCTCTCAAGGATGTCGCTCAGTCACACGTAATATTTCCGTTGATTATATTTTGTCATTTTTTATTTTTTCGCTTTTAAATTAGCATTTCTTTTACCGAGATTAAATTTCGAGGATAGTATGCTTTCTTGCGACAAGAACGGCTTGAATTCTCAATGTGTTCATGAGCTCAGTCGTTCTCGCTTAACGGAAACAAGAAAAAATAGAAAGTATCGATAACGAATTCCAGAAGTGAAAGAACCTGGCAGCAGCAGGACAGCAAGCCCAGCAACGCATTTCTCTTTGTGATTCAGGTGATGGAATTCCATCTTGAAGAGAACTGTTCTGGTGTAGCTACAGTCTAACGACATTAAGCACCAAGCAGCACAGCCGACCGATTACATTACTCACAGTTTCGGCAATCACTGCCGGCGAATCGTGAAAACTTTTGTCATTTATTTCGCAATTGAGAGTTGTGCACCAAATTTCAACAAACTTTGCTATATTTGCTTCTGTTTTTACAGAATATGCCAATAAATAAATGGGCCTCCACAGGACAAAACACGTTCGGCATTTGCACTAGGTTCACTAGGTATCTATGCCTAGATAGCCGATTTGCGAGATATTGGATACTACTCAATTTTTTTCCGTGCCTTCAACATTTTCTTTCGCGCTGGCTTGGCGTGCACAATTTTCTGAAATTGCACGCGCCTCTTTTCTGATATTTAGCGGTGTGGGGATTTCAAGCATCACATGGTCATTCGAACAGCAGCATTCGTCCGTGTGTTTGCGTGTTTCTTCTCTTGGGTTTGTGCTCCTTCGCTGCCGTACCGAATCAAGAAAGTTGGTGATCATAAACACTGATCACAAACACAGGAAAAGCAAGGCTGTACTTTTTAGACCTCGTAACAAGTATCCTGCTGTCTCGCAAATTTATCTAAAATTGGCTTCTTTATTCGTTCAAATATCTCCTACGGTCAAAAGCCTAGGAGTGCTTTTTAATGCAAATTTATCATGGGATGAACACGTTGAAAAAGTCAGGGACAAGTTGTCCAAGGCTGCTGATTTTCTGTACCTACTGCAATACTTCTTTCCAAAGCATATTAAGCTGATGCTGTACAACGCACTGTTTTCCTCTGTTGCTAACTATGTCATTTTGGTCTGGGAAACAACATTATTTATGAATATTAAACGGTTGCATTTACTTCAAAAGAAAGAAGTTCGAAATATTGTTAATGGTTCACGTTTTGAACGTACGGAACCAATTTTTGCATCGCATCGCATCACCCCCCTTCCTCGAACTCTTGGAATCTGTACTATTGAGGCGGTATAACACATGTATTAGACAAAATAATTCATTTATGGTGCACTTGTCGAACTTAAAATGTACTGATCTGAAGTATGCCACCCGTATCTGGTTTCACATCATTCGTGCCGAAAACTCGAACGAATTATGGTCGCCAAATGCTTTCATACACTCTTCCGTGCTCATTAAATAAGGCATCTAGATTAATGTACCTTTAGGTACCGTCGGCACTTCGTGCCACTGAGATCTGTACCTATGATTTGTATTTTTTCCCTGTGGGCTTACATGCCGGTTTATTTTATTTTTATATTTATGTCGCGATCCTGTTATGAATGTATGCCACACGCTGCATGCCATTCTGGTGCTGCTGTTAAGTCATTGTAGGGTGCATCGAGCCCTGTCAAGCCATTTCTCTGGCTTTTTGTCGACGCATCCAACATCCTCAATATGTTGAATAAAATTGAATTGAATTGAATTGAACTAACCCTAAAACTTGATTTAGTCCACAAGACAGAGACGGATCATTGTAC
>JARKHS020005712.1:0-80767 GCA_030143305.2 Amblyomma americanum
ATTGTACAAGACCGCCGTCAACGTTTCCATGCGCACGCCTACTCTCCACGCCTTCTTCATACCTCTGGGAGACCTTCTGGATTAGTGTCGAAAACACAGATGGCTAGCCTTTCTAGCCTCAAACAGGGACACTAAAACTTTAAGTAAGGCGCTTTTATTTTTTTAAAGCATTTCTCGCAATGTGTATTTTATGGCTTCAAGAGCAAGTGCTTCATTGGGCAAATGCTTCTTACTCCTAAATGCTTCTTACTTGGGTGGCTGAAAAATGTGCTGCATCGTTTTCATGCCCGTCTGGGCCAAGATGACGCTGGTATTTGCGTTGAATCTAAGTTACAAAGATTGACGATGTCATAATTTGACGTTCCTTAGCACAATGTACACAAACTGACACGCGTGCACTCTTTACTGTAGCTGATAAATACGGCAAGATGTGCAAGCCCGTAAAAACTCCTGAAGGAAAGCATTTCAGTTCGAAAGCTAGTCTACAAACCTGTGCCTTTCCATGTGAAATAGAGCCACTCGTATGCGTTGCGGAAAGTTTCGTAGCTTGTAGTGTGTTCGTTGAGTGTATGTATACGTTTAATAATCCCTGTCCTAAGATCTTCGGTCCGTGAGCAGTCGGCCACCGCGAGGAGACGCCTAGTAATCGTTAATTGCGAGTTTTCATGCAACAAAGAAATATAAAGTGCAATACTCGCGAGGCGAAAATGGAACGAGCCAGCCAGGCTCAGCTCACAATACCCTTATAGCGCCCACCATCGCGGAACGCTCAATGGCAGCAGTGCATAACACACACACACGCGGTACATCCGACACGCTTCCGCTCTAGGCACCGGGATCATGCCGCTTGCTTTGCCGGTAGACTTGGCTAAATCCTTCCTATGTGGTTGTAACGTCCTCCATGTTCCAAATAAGCGATCTCTGCTCCCATGAAAAACACGCATATCATCGGGCGCCACGAGCAACTTCGCTGTCACACTGGCAATGTCCACGGCGCTTTTCACCACTGCTCTGGACAGCTAAAAGGACATGAAGGCGATGTGCGAAAAAGTTAGCAGGTCGTTTGCTTGTTGATACCTGCGACTGCAAATGTGAGCAGTTGTGAAGTAATCGGTAGGTGTTGATGCCAGCTCGAAGTACAAAGAGTTGGATGATTGAAAAAGAAATGTGTTACCATGGTTTCATTTTCCGTCGCCACGAAAAAGCCATTCATCACGTCGCGTCTTGTGCTGCGTTCTCCTATGCGATGTGGAGTTTGGCTAAATAGTGTTTCCAGTATATTAATATCTTGTTTGTCTTTTATAAATACCGCTCTTCGCGTGCTATTTAAACCTTGTGTTCGCAAGAATTGACAGTTCAGCCTTTTCCTACAGAATTGTAGTCCTTAAAAATGTCAAATCGTGTTCTCGTAACATCACTCTTAGAAATTTATAACCCGACACTAAGCAAGCAACGTCATATAAGAACATGGCCCGTAGTGCCTTTCCTTAACAACCTGCGGCGACTTTTATAGAGCATGCTGAATGCCAACAACACGCCAGAAATGCCTGCGGCGGTTCCGACAAGTGGAATTTCTCGTTTTTCCACTACGTCGAGAACGACATGTGAGAAATAGCTTGCTTTTCAGGAAGGTAATTATTATTTTTATAGGGTGACTCTATTGGACATTCCTCCTCACCAGGCGCCGCATTAAAGCGCTGGACACGGTGGACACTGTTGTGCTTGGCATTGCCTAGATATCATGGCATCGGTGTTCACGGAGAAGAAACCAGTTTGTTGTCATTCGTCGCCGAGATATTACGGCAGCACATCACCAGCGCCCACAAAGAAGATCCGGACTGCCTTGCACTGCCGTTTAGGACAATAATATTACTTGCCCCTTCAGGGCCAAACCTGAAAAGCTGATCAAGCAGAGGTGTGGAGCCGACATTGGAGACGCCGCCAAAGGGTTTAGGGGCGACATCACCGTCACATCGTCAGACGATATTTCTGCTCTTTGGCCAGCTGTACGCCATCCCTTCTCCGCTGCGCGGCTGACAGATCTCTGAGAGAAGCGCTTGCCCTGATGGCTTCCCTCGCTCCATGAGCATGAGTGCTTGTTCGTCACGACCTCTTAAGTCACGGCAGACCTTAATCACAGAATTCTAAAAGCGGTTTAACGTTTTTGAAAGACGGCAGTGTCTCGACCTCATAAGCCACGGTTGAGGACCGCTCAAAAGCAGCAGGGATATCCATGTTAAGCGTCTCTCTGCTCACATTTACACTGGTCACTGACCATGATGTGTGCTTTTTATCAAGTTTTTAAGCATGAAATGCCATAAGCTACCGCTGTCAGCGCACCGCGGAAGCACTTGGCGTCAGGATGGAGACGAACATAAAGCCGACTTTAAAAGAACATTGGCGAAGTATTCCTACAACCCGTGGTACCTACGTGCTGAGTCACCACCGCAGCAGCGTATGCGTTAACAACAGCGTCCTCGCAGCCCCGTGGCGGGTGCAGCCGGCACACGGCCTGAGAGAGCCTGAGTTCTGAACGAAAAAGCGTCACAAGCAAGACGCTTGTACATTGTGTCTATTACTTTGCGCAAGACGTTCAGGGGCGAAAAAAATGCGAAAGAACCCAGAGTGCCCGCTGTAGTTAAATTCACGCTTGTTGTGTCAGAAGTAGTGTGGTAGCGCACCCATGCATGCACAGTACCAAGTTTCATATGTACTGAACGTTTTTTTGCCCTCAGTGGTTATGATGATTCCAGGTACAGAAAAGGAGGGTCTAACCTCATTTATATCGGCGATTTATCCACCTCTCGTCCAAGTCGAAACAGAAAGAATATATGGCTCACAACTATCTAAAATCGCCGGTGCTTATTGAAAAGTTCATAAGTTCATGATCACCTATAGGACTGCAACCGAGACGACTCGGTCAAGCGGAGCATCTTTTTAGTCTGCCTAGTTATATTTGATATTTGATGCTTTCCCCGGTGTCAGGCTCCTGCAAATCAAGCTACCCATACAGACCTACAGCGGGAATGGCGATGTCTCAATGTCCCTTGCTTGACGATCCCCTGGAGCATAACCCAGCGACCTCAGCAGCCTTATTTTTGTATATGGACACATCACTTGCGAACAAATACAGAACGCTGAGTGGCGCAGGGCGTCCTTTCGGACTTTCGTTCATCCGAAAGTACGAGTCCAAAAGCTTCATTACAGCTTAGACTAGCTGCCGGCAGCGTGGAATACACCAGGACTGAGTTCATGAAAGACGTGAGAGCGCAAAATGGCAACACGGACGAGTAAGGGGACAGGACGAGCGCTTCTCTTTCAACATAGTTTATGCAAGGAAGAGCGTTTATGTAGCCTGTGCTCTTATCCATGCTCTAAATCGAAGTTGACAAACATTCACCTCTCACAGATATGCATCAAGAAACAGCATTTCACTGTGGCGAAGAACAGCTGACGTGTCACTAATGCAATTATCACCTCGCTTCTTGATATAGATGGCTTCCACGAGCTCACGTTCAGTCCTATCTCGGCTTTTCAATAGCACTTTGAAATCCGATAGTCGAGGCTTGCAGGCTATATGATTCTCATTCGAGCAGGCTTGGCATTGGTCTGGAAGGTGGGTACCTTTCTTGTTTAATGAGTTCTTGTGTTCACGCAGGCGCAGTGCTTAGCGTCCGCACTAAAGAAGTCCTGCCACCATGCCATGCACTCCAGCTTTGCATCTCAGGTGTCCAGGCTGCAGAAAGCAGGCTTCCCGTCATCCCTGGTACTCTCCGTGACACAGTCCTTGCTGAAAAAGCTCTAGGGCAGCAAGGAAAACAAACGACCTCAAGAAAAAAAGCTGGTAAGGCGGGAAGTTGTACCTTACGTACACCACACCTCTCATAACCTCAAGAAGGTGGTCAAAAGGTACGGCGTCGACGTGGTGTTTTCAGCGCCGCGAAATATCTCCGGAATGTGTTCACGCATTAAGAAGGGAAGAAAGTGCAAAAGTGCGCCATCAGACACCAAACGCCACATCTTGGCTGCAAGAAAGGAGTAGTATACGAGTTCCTGGTTACATGTGGCAAGGTGTACGTTGGACAAACCGGACGGTGTCTTAACGAGCGCCTGTGTAAACACAAGGATTCATTAAACAAGAAAGTTACCCACCTCCCGGATCACTGCCAGGCCGGCTGGAAAGAGAAGCGTATAGCCTGCAAGCCTCGACTATCTCATTGCAAAGTTATATTGAAAAGCAGAGATAGTGCAGAACGTGAGCTCGTGGAAGCCTTCTATATGAAGAAACGAGGTGATAATTGCATTAGTGACACGTCAGTTGTTCTTCGCCACAGTTAAAGGTTGTTTCTTGATGCATATCTCTGACAGATGAATGTTTGCTAACTGCGATTAAGAGCATGGATAAGGGCAGAGGCTATATAAATGCTCTCCCTTGAATAAATCCTGTTGAAAGTGCAGCGCTCGTCCTGTTCCCTTACTCGTACGTGTTGCCATTTTGTGCTCTCATATGTTTCACGAATATGCACCAACAAGCCTAGCTGCAAGTACTTCTTGACCGAGTTCATACTGGCGCTACAGTACAATCAGTAACTTCTGCAAGACCTCTCACGTTCATCGAACTCTACCACGAATTTTACAGTGAAAGCTATTATACGGAGCCCTCCTTCGCGAATTCAAAGCATAAGCAGTCAGCAACTGTTCACATGAGGTCGCGCGACATTGCGCGATCAGCGGTGCCCGCATTACCGTATGCTCGGTGCAACCATTGTGACCGCCCAGGTTGCCGCAAAGTCAAGTTTCTGAACTTCGTTATTAGAGTTAGCCATTAGCAAAAGCTCAGCGAAAGCAGAGTTCCACTTGGATTACTTATCACTAGGATCTGCATGCACGCACTGTTTGGTGTGACTAAGAGACACGATGAGGCGGAAAACGCAATGCACAGCCATAGAGCTTAAATTATGCATATTTGTTTCTCTGAACACCATGTGTTTAGTGCATAACATTATAAATAAATACTATGGTGCTTGAATTATTACTAAAGACAGATATTTTAGGCAGGAAAATCTATATTACAACTTTAAGTTTCAGCATAATAACGTGTGCGGCTCAAGCACTCCTTCATTAACAGCCCCGTGCACAACGCATTTATACGCAACATGGTTAAAACTCTAGATAGTAACGAATATTTCCCACAATGATAATTTTCAAAGTAGAGTCACCTACGTTCTGCGCCCTGATAGTGCGTAGATGTTGTACAAGCGCGCAACCTCTTTAGAGGTTTATTAACAAATGGGCGGCAAGCGGTCGCGGTCTCAGGTATGGTTCTCACGGCTGCTCTGCACTGGAAATGAGGAGAGAGGGAGAAAGAGGGCCATGATCGGAGACGATGGCGACGGAAGTGAATTAGGAGACATATACTAGAATATCACCAATATGTAACTTTTACGGACGGCTGCACTGTGTCGAGACCGCTGTTTAAAAGCCGAAGTAACACGTAAATGATAGGGAGATCTCAAGCCACACGGCTGAGTCCCCAGCATCTGTCTCTCCAGAAATTAATCGAGTGATTGTTGTTTTCAGACAGCTGGGTAATTACGGAGACAAAATTTCTATTGGAGTGGGTTTACACCGAAGATCGTGAATGATATAACAAGATGGATGACTCAAAGAGGAGATTCGTCTAATTTTTTTGTGTCGTGAGATCACTGGCGATTGCTAAGCTTATCTGAGTTTCGGAGCGCGCATACGTTGTCATGCAGTAATTTCTTTTTTGCTTTGAAAAGTTTCACATTACATCTAACCATGCGCTAGACGGTGTCACTTGTAATGAACGCACACGTGGTCTCACGTATCAACTAATGAACAGAACTCGAAAAGAGTAGGGTTGAGGAAAAAAAGTAGCAGGACATCACCCTCTGGAACCTTGGGCTTAAGCTTGGTTCAAGGGAGTGGGAGTAGCTCTGCAGTACGCTTCTAGCCGCGAAGAAATCTCTTCGCCAGTTTGTCACGTCGCCTCGTTAGCGGCCGTTGGTCAAGGGGCGCGAGCCGAGGGACATGTGTGCTGCTCGTGTATTTTGGGACTCCCGTCTAGGGTAGGGAGACATATGATGAGACTTTGGGAAGGGATTAGGGTTTCGTAACACCTTTATACAGCGGCTTTCTCATTGGTCTTGGGAGTTGGTCGGAGACGTTGCGCCATACGCGTATGCCTCCGGGAATCCTGCAGTTCCTGACCTTTCGAAGCTTTCAGAAGGTGCATCATTAGGCCAAGCGCTGACAGGCAGTTTTCACTCGGCTAGAACTTAGATGGTGGTTCTCACGTGGCAGCACGAAACCAGGCCTTCTTGAAAAGCATCACTGTTTTGTAGAGCGAGTTTTTTGACTACCTGCACGTGCTATGTTATGTTGCACGTGCTATGTTGCTCAGTAGCTAAAAGCCGCTACAAAATGAAGATAAACATTGATTTTATTCATAAAAAATGCAAGACGAATAAGGAGGGGTACTAGCCACGGCCGCTGAGCTGTTAGGCTTGTGGTGCTTCAGTACAAAGGACGCGTTTTTTTGGAATATCTATTAGTTTAAATATGGCCCGTAAGGCGTTACCTTTAATAACTGCATTTCATGGTTACGACTTGCACTCGTACCTCAAGGCATGTATTCTCCTATTCCTCTTGGCATTGTATGCAGGTAATGACAATTTATCTATGGTTTTCCTCGTATGCGAAAGATCACATTCTTCTGTGACGCCAGACTCGGAAGCGTGCTTGATATGGCCCTTTTTATGTAATTTATGCGTACTGTGGTTGAATGAACAAATGTGAGGGTGTGCCGCAATGCCTAGTTTCAGTAGTTAACTTCGGAGACACTCGAGACGGAACGTGGTATACGTAAGCACGTGTAACGTAAACGCACCAATGAAGAATCGTGGAGGCAGATGGAATAGTTTCGTTTCGTTCACTAAAGAGTTTCTAAAATATTAAAAGCACAAGCTTCCTACGAAATGTAGTTCAAACATTATTTACGAGGAAATTTTACAGTTTTTGGCGGCACTCAGTGCAGCAGTTGGAAGTCACAAAGATTCTTGATTCTGTTTACTTTTTGATAGCTGCCACATTTGATAGCTACCACCATATGATATGATTATAAATATAAAGCCCAGATATTTAAAATGACCGTGTGCGTGAAACCCGATAAGAGTTGCACGTAATGTGACAGAAGTTTGTCAGATTGGTTGCGCATGACAACCATAAAATGGGGTGTACCACATCTGGGGCAGGTGACGCGATTTTTATTGTATCGGCTCGTTTTTCCATTTTTCCTTTTTGATGCCTCGGACCTAATGTCGATTCAGAAATAAATAATACTGGTTTTCCCTTCGGTGTAGGAGGATTGAGATTCTCCAATTCATTACTATGTCCTAAAATGAAGAATTAAGAAGTTATCAAGGTGCTGGTTGGTGAACTAATCGTCTTTTAATCAGCAACAACCATCGAATTAATGACCCCTATTCTGTAAAATTTAACTGCACAGACCACAATCTTGTATATTTTGTGCTTTTTTTAAGAAAACATTTTACAATACAGAGAAAATCACAAGGCATACGCTTATATTTCTTTTTTTATAGGCAACCGGGAAAGGCAACGAATTCCTGACAAAAGAATTTTACAAGAACATGACAGCTATTGTGGAAGGAATGAGCAACTGCTAAAATTTCATTTAATCGCGTGGTTCAAAAGAAAAGCTCCTAAACATAATAAATGACTTAACACGTTTGAGTGTTACTCATCAGCAAAAGCAGACACAGATAATTTTATTCACTGTATTTCGTTTTGATTTTTGAGCTGCATGCAGGTCTCTGCAAATTATCCTCACTAGATCTTTGCTCTTATGCGCTTCCTAGAAGGCAAGTTACGCCTTTAGTTTGGTTTGTACGGGCTGCTTGCTAGCCATGAAGCAGTTTGACGCGAGCAATGTATAATCCATTTGGTCGTTTTCAGTGGGTTTATCATTTTGTGCTGTGCAGCCCACTTAATTCAGGCTCATCAGAAACGCTGAATCAATGCAGGACTTCGAAACTACATGCATGCTGGCTTTTCTGTTTAGTAAGAAGCGAATTATATTTCCTGACAAATTATTTGACTGCTTTTTTTCATTCGTCTAACTTCGTAGCATCCACGCTCCCGAAACGACACCAGACTGTTGCCTATATTTATGCTTGAACTGATCATGTTCCGATTTTGAATTGTACATTGCTTGAAATATTTTCTTTGAAAAGCACCACCTTGTGGGATGTCTGTAGGATAAGCCGACACCTCGAGTTTTGTGTAGCAAATGTATTGTTTGAGTATGAACCTTAATCTGAAATCTTGGATGAATTTCAACACAGTATACCACAATACTCATGTGCTTTGATTGCGAGAGAACGGGGTAGAACAGTTGGTGAAATGACTCCCACAGCAGACCGAGGCTGCACTTGCTCGGAAGCAGACAGTTTGGAAGATGGATTCAAACGCTAGCAGTAAACGGTTTAAAAATGAGACCAGTAGAGCCTAAAAAACACACCTTAACTGCAGATGGAACTTGTCAAAAACAAAGCGAGCAAAACTTCGAAATGAACTAGCCCGAAAAAAGGCTCCAAGGTTCAGCTGGCAGCCCAAAATGCAAGCAAATCGGGCATAATACATGGCATTATAAATGCGCAGAACGTTTAAACATAAAATATCTGCTGAGTTTGTCTTGTTTGTCTTGGAGTACGTATTGTTTGTGGAGGAGTTCTTACCGTTCGCCTCTAGGAGTGCTGATTGAGCGTAGTCCCCACAAGAGACACTTCTACGCTGAGTAAGGAATCGGGACTCTAATCGCGCACTTCGCAAAGAAAACACGCGCGGCCACATCGGGCATACGCGTTGAGCTTGCGTACACGGCGACATAGCGGGTAACCAATGCGTATGCGCAGACCGCTACGAATCCATCGGCGCCTTGCGCGTGCGAGCAATTTGAAAACTACGGCGTCAACACGCTACGGGCATTTTAAGGATTACGTTGACGAAACAGTAAAGCAGAGCTCTCCCGCGTAAACCAAAACAGCTGTTGCCGCTGCATTCCTCGAACCGACATCTCGGTGCAAACGGCAGCAGTCTGCTAATTTGCATACCTTCACCAGTAATCCTTTGTACAAGAGACACCGATCCGTCTTTTTTTAAAGCTGTGAATTCTGATACAAGCGGTGTACGTAGTTGCCATAACAGCGAAAACTGTTCCTTAGCTTTCTATCAACAGCAGAATTTTGCTATTTTCAATTTTTTCCGCAGAGGAAGGGAAAATCTGGTAATCTAATCATCCTTATCATCATTAAGTGAGGAGGAAAGTTTGTTTTACCCAGCGTTGATCTTCAATTTATTGTGACTAGTTAGTGCCGCGGTGCCCACATCTACTTGAGGGACGTGCCGGAACGGTTAACTTAATGTTGCCTGGTGGTGCCGTGGTGCCGTTTACAGCACAGGCAACACAGGGAAGGGTGGAGGCGCAAGATTACTGAGTACGCCCAAATAATGTGTCCTTATCCGCTGTGTATAGTCTCGCAAATTTATGGCGTCGGCTCAACCATTTCTAAGAGATGAAACAGCACATGAATGATTTATTTAGGACCTCTAGACTCTCATCGCTAGATATACACAAGATTTTTTTGTTCCTTTATGAATCATTGCTGAAGGCCTGTGGCCTGTAAATACTCATTCGGCCTGCGAATCTCGAATACTACTTGAAATAAGCGTCTACGTCTCTACGAATACTAACATGTGAATTTTACGTTCAGTTTCACTTTCGCTACAGGTGCTGTTTGCGGCATCGTTTAAACAGCATTACTATCAGATCTTAAACTTTTAGTAAGGAGATGCTAAAGCCGGGGGTTACAAGTTTATTACAAACCACATCTGCATCAAATCAGCTCGTTCAGTTAGGAACTTGTGTAAAGTGAAACCATATTGATGATAGTCCCGAAAAAAAAACTTCCTTTTTTTTAAAGGTTTGGACATACGACGCGGCATTAAATTGTACTATCATAGGGTGGCTGCCGCACAGGTCTAACTAGTCTATAGTTTGCTAGAGGCTATTGCAAAATAATTAATCTCTACGTATCTGAGCCCCGAAACTGCGCTGACGAGAAAATACACAAACCTAGAACGGAAACTTCTGTATTTTTCTACGAAAGGTTTCCACCGATTGAAAGACCGTCGAAAGTGCTCATTATTTGTCCTGAAGCTCAGTTTTCTTGGAAAACACGATGCAAGGCGGTTACACCTATCTTCTTTGTTACGTTTGGTAAAAAATATACAGGTAGAGAGATATCAAGGGGCAAGGAAAACTGAACTCCTTCTGAACTTCAGTCAATTGCTTTTTTGCAAATCTTTAACACAACACAGAAAAATTTTCATGCAGAGCAAGGGGTGTTTGTGACACGTATTTTGCTTTCGAATCTGTGGTGTTTCTTGCGAGCAAAAAGCGTGCGTGCTGTATCTTCACTTGCTTGGAAGTTTCAAAGCTTATCAGGGTTTTCTACAATTTTCGCTCCTCTTTTTGCTTTTGTTACGCTCGGTCACTATTAGTTTTCATTCCAACGAGGGGGGGGGGGGGGGGGGAGTCGCCGATGTTCTGCACTGCAACAATCTAGTGTATAAAACTACATTTTATTTCCAGGTTCGAAATCTTATATCAATCCTGAAGAAGAGAATTTTTTTTTTCAAATTTGATTCATTTTAAAAGTTTAAGTAAGATCTAACAGGAGCATGTGAGCACCCTCTGAGTAATAACAGAATATATTCCTGAGTTTAATCAGCAACAACGAGTACTCCGCAAACAAAGTAAAATACGTAAGGATGCATTAATGCCGCCTTTGCACCATCGGGATTACACCGATTGGCCGCCATTCTGAAACATGTAAATTTGTCTTTCCTCGTGCTCGAGCGCTTATGGTTCTTGATCCGTGAAGACTCCGGACTGAAACATCCTGTTGACTTATCCTGCGGCGCTACATTCTTCATGATGATTGAAAGCATGATTAAGAATCGCGAGAACTTGAAAGTGAATTATGAAGTTTAATCTCATTGTTGAGTTATTCTCCTATTTATCCAGGTAGCATCGAAAGTGCTCATTGTTTGTTCTGCAGTTCGGTTTCCTTCGAAAACACGATTCAAGGCAGTTACATCTATTTTTTTGTTACGTTTTTTAAAAGATATAAAGGTAACGTAAGGGGGCAGATATTTTACGGACTTTGCCACCGTGCTCTAATAACTTTATATACTACACCCCATATGGATACAAAACTAGACGCCGAGACTGGAAAAGCACCGGCCGAAAACTGTTCCTCTGCCCAACTCTAGGAACCTTTCAGGAGTATGAGCACGGAAAAAAATCTGTTTCATGCAGTCTTTTCAACCTGTGGCGTAGTGGTATGTAGAAACCAGGATGCGACCAAATACCCTTGCTGAGATATTCAAGGCAAAAGAGGAGAGGGAAGATACAACCGTCGCGTTTCATTTCACTGTGGGCAGTGTTACAACACTGCTGGCGACACGACGTTTGACCATCCGATGAGCCCACAAAAAAGCTGCCCTGCTGTGAAAGTCCCTGCGGAGATTTTCCCACCCTTGGCTCGAGAGGGGGGGACGAGGTAGCTTTCCCTTTGACTGGTTCCCAGCAAGAAGGGTGCCTGAGACTGCGACTGACGATGAACAGACGACACGACAAGAGGGGAACGGTGCCTTCAAGTAATTAGCGGTGTCAGACAGGAGCTGGCCCGAATCGGAGTGAGCTTGCCGCAGTTGTGGCCCGCCTCCCCGCACGTATCACCTGTGTGCCGCTTGCACCTCGGTGCGGGATAGCAGTGGGCTTGCGATTCTTCCTCGCCAGTTCCCACGGGTGGACACTGCTACGAGTGCCCGCTTGCTACGGGCTGTGCAACCTTTCCCATCTTGAAGAAATGTGCCACGTGTTGTATGGACCACTGCCGTATGATGGGGCGCATCCCTAGGGGATTTCAGGAGCGTGCCGAGTGAGAACGGACGCTCTGGGCCCTAGCGACAAGGCTCATCCAGTCGCTCGACGCATGAACTCTTGAATTTTTACTGTTTTCTTTTCTTCATATTCTAAATAGGTTTCTTCAAAGTGCCAGTAAACCCGCGTGTGTTCGGTTTCCCAAACTTCAAGATTTCTATTTTTACTCAACTCGAAGGCTCGGACACGCTACCCAACGGACCCGGGCTCGAGTGAGCCCCTGCGTCCAGGACAGCGGTAACATCAGCAGGTTTCACTTAGAAAGGGATAGTAATTTTTATAGGCCGAAAATCATCGCCGCGACAAGCCGCTGCAATTCCCGGTTGTGATAAACCCCGACGCAGGGAGCACCGGAGAGGCGCCTTGACGCACCGCTCCGTCGCTTACTGACGCGAACAGAGTGCACAGGCCCAATGCACCGACCGGTTTTGAGTAATTCTCCATGAAAGCCATTGTCAGAGTAGCAAAATCCTGATCTTAGAACGCTGCGTGTGACCCAGAAAACCAGGCAGGAGCCTCTCTATCTGCTAACAGAGTTCGCGCCCAGCCGATCTGATACCGCGTTGTTTGCGTGCAGTGTTTAGCCCGAGCCCAAAAAGCAGGGTTTCTGCGCCATCGCGAGAGGCGAAATTGTTCGCTTGGAGGAAGCCGCCAAGAGGAGATGCATAGATGTGGCGATTCCAGGTTTCAGATTCGGCGCCGCAGTATGCTTCGCAGGTTGCGAATGGTGGGGAGGAATGACAAACATCGCGTCATGTGCGACTTCCGGATCAATCTGCGCGGATGTGCCCGCCACAGGCACTGTCAGCTCCTGCCAGAGCAGAAGCAACGACGCTCTCCTCCCGCCAGCTGTCCTCCTATTGCCCGCAGTAGGTTCGCATCGCCCCTTAAGAGGCCGATCAGCAGTGCGCAGGAGATTTCTCCACAGATCCACGAAATCTTAACGCCTGCGTCTGAATACGACGCTTTGTGCTTGCTCATCTGTATTTTCCCCATCACCTGCCGGCCCCGAAGGATGACGCCGGTCGATGAGACGCGCTGCTTTGTGGTAAGGGTTTTACAAGCGAGGTATTGATTCCAACAGGGGCCTCGTCGGGATCTCAGAGATCGTGTTCGCGACGCGGAGAAAGGATGAGAGGTGCGCGAAGACTCCGAAGTGCAGACTAGCCGAGGAGAGTATGTAATTCAGTTAAACGTATCACTAAAAAAGCACATTTGCCGCATCGGGGGGACGATCGTCGGTTTATATTTCGTTTGATGCTTGAACGACTGTAAATGGTTATGTTTTCTGAAATTCTGTCTAGTCTTTTCTTATTAGTTTTATTTTATGCACAAATGTGCCCAAGTGCGCACCTGCTCAATTTTTAAACTTCTCCTGCTCTGCACCTGAGCGGAAGCGTAAAGTAGAAAAATCTGCCAATGGCCGTTATCCAACAAGTTCTTTATTACCTTGGCGTTACTGGGAGCACACCTCATCAACACGAAGCAACGCATACCTGGTTACCTCGGAAGGACATTTTCAAACGTGCATATTAGCCTCAAAGTATACCAAAATATCTTTTAAAGCACGTCCTGATTTGATGCGTTGAAATTGACGGAAAATATACGCAGTGCGTTTAGTGACAATTTTCAGTAGTCAATGCTCAGCTGTCACTGCCGTGTATCCGTTAAAAGTTTCACTTGGCTCTTGATTTTTATGATTTTATTTTAAGAAAGAAAACTCTCTAAACCTTCAAATGTTAATCACACGGTGGAGTCTTGCGAAAGTCAAAAAACAATACTTTTATTTCTAATTCATGTCAACTTAGCATGCCATGTTAGCCTCTCTTTCTGCTTGCAATCTCTACCGTTTTAGGTGACCGTTTTGCAGGCTGTGCCTACTAGATAAAGTGTCTCTGTTCCATTTTTCTTTAGGTTTTGTCGCAGTATTTTAGCAAGTTAGTGAATACAAAGCACAGTGCGTATGTGCACGATATCACGTGCCTACCCAGACAGATGCGTGCCTCAAAATGGCACTTCTGCCTTGGAACTATTAGGAAGCGGTGAGTTTAGGAAATTCATTGGCTCAAGCAGCCACTGCGATCACGAGACAACGGTACTTGGAGCTACTGGAAGAGGACGATTCATCTCTGCGAATATAACAAGGTGGCGATGATGCTAACGACGACGATTTTTAATACCTTACTGAGATTGACCTCTTGCGGTGCTTGTTTTTTTTACGTCGTAAATGTATGAGAATTATGCACAAAAGAAGAGAATATGATGGAAGCTGTAAGCGACTCGTTTTAATGTTCATATTGGGAGATAATGTCCTCCGATACCTGAGGAAAGAAAGTACTGGGATTGTGAGCTTTTTCTGAGGGATTAAGGTGTGTTTTGTTTGTTTGCTTGTTTGCTTTCGTGATGCTTCTGATCACTGCAAATTGTGCACCAGCCGTCACTGGGACGCCTACTCAAGGCCCTCCCATTCGTTTGGTGTCTCCTGATGTTCGACAGTGCTTCCAGAGCCATGCGTCGTGTAGGCCGACGCCTTGTTCTGAAGTCATGTCGCGTTTACTTTTTTCTTGATTAGCTCTTTCTGTGTGAGGAAAGCAGGGAGTTCCGCCCAGAGACCATTCCAGTGTTTGTGTTCCTGTCGTCAGAGTTGAGTCTGTACGCCAGAGTGACTCGTTCTCTGTTTTCGTCCCTGCTCGGTCGAGCAGCGCAGGAGATGTCGGAAGTTGGGCCTACCATGCTAGACACGGGAAACGATGTTCTGCCAACGACGCTTTCTTCTTATTCCTAAGCGTAGTATGACGAAGAAAGTTGTGCTGAAAGTGCTGACTGTGAGCAAGCAATTGAAACTTTTTCTGCAATGAATGCTTTTTGTTCACAGGCTCGTCAGATCGCGGATGAACATCTGGGCTAAGTGGGCAGGATTTCTTGAACCCTTCGGATTCTCGCTCTATACATGAAATTTGGTTGCTACTTTTAGAAAAGTGAGCCAAGAGCAAAGGCATTCACAATAACGCGTACTGGCAATTCATCCACTACCGCATATGACAATTTTCCTTATTATCTGCATGTTAATAATGAGATCTTTTTTGATGACAGTATAAATTTCAGTCGTCATAGATAAATATTTTGGAACGTTGAAGATTTATACTTTTTCTCGGGGCCTTATTCTTTGCATTGTAGCGCCACGAGGTTCTTATGCCCGTTTCGTGGCATGATGTATGATTCTTAGTATGACCGAACAGTATGCTACGCTTTTCGCGCGTCGCATTTACCCGCGCGGGCACCCTGCACCACGTGAAATCTCGCGCCCTATTTCACAATCTGCATGAGGCTACTCCGAGCTTTATGCAATACAATTGACGGAACTACAGTAGTCGCTGTTAGTCGCGCTTGATAGATTTCTCATCTTCAACGTCTATGCTCCACGCCGGTGGGAAGATACTCGAATAGGACATGTCGTCAGGCTAGTTGGTGGTGATCCATTCTTTTGTTGACAGCGCTTAAAAAACACGGACAGAAGACATAGAAGACGACGTCACAGGCGCTGCCAGCGCCTGTGACGTACTGTGAGATGGTACCCGGCGGAAGAAGACAATCGCTTTAACCCTTCTCTAATTGGTATAAATGTACTCCGCCTCAAGTCCTAGGATGGAAGGCAGCATCCCTGCGCAGGGGCGGATAATTTAACACGCTAATTTCCTTACTAGCTAGCTGTTTGACGCGTCGGTGCGATGCTTTTTTCACCAAAGGGGAGAGAGAGGGGGTAGTAGTGTACTTGGAGGCTTCCACCTGGCGTTGCAGGAGTGAGGCGACCTCGAGAAGTCATCGTCAACGTGAGGCAGCATTCCGTCAACCATAGTTGTAGGCAAGCGCCCTTAGGCAAGGCAGAAAGGTGTCTGTCATGCTAGTTCTTATGAGAACGACATTGTTGTACGCGAACATCATGTAAGTTAGAGCTTCATCCTCCTACTTTTGCATCATGTTCATTGATGGCATATCCGCAATGCAAGCGTCGCAGATTCGAAGCTGCCTCTCCAACTCCAGAGCGCTCAGTTCTGGAGTGTTTTCGCTAAGACTGCTCCTCTTTTTCATTAATTATAGTTGTGTTCTTGAGTAGAAGAAGCTTTGGATTTCGGATCTGAAGAGTGTTATTACTAACAGTAAGTTGTAAGTTTGTGCAAGCAAGCAGCTGAATGCGAGATTGTATCCATTTTTTCATCAGGAGTGTAATGCCTTTTCTTTGGTGTCTAATGAAACCTGCAGTAGAGCATCACAGCTATCTCTACCTAGATATTTGAAAAATGTTTTCCTTTGGCGCTTATTGTTCACCAAAAGCATGCGATATTTCCGATGTATTTTAGATAATTTCACATTTCACCCCGTTTCCGCTTTCATTTTAGCTGCTAAACACACATATCCTGACTTGCATTACTCGTCGCGTTAGAGCTAAATGAACCTGTCCAATATTATTTTCATTTTATCCCTGTTTTTTTTCTAAATAAACGTTTTTTTCTTTGTGTATTTTGTCTTTGCAGCAATCCTTTAGACATTCTTTTCATATACCTTTAAGTCTGTAAACATGAGAGGCCACGTTACCGTGTTACTGGCGCTTCTATGTGCGCCTTCAGCCTCTTCCCCATCTATACCTTGCTACCTTTACGTATAAACCTACATGACAGTTTTATTCACGCGCTAAGCATTGCGCGGATTATCATTATCATTATCAAATGATAGGCGACTTAGAAATCAGCTTCGAAGTTCACCAACAAAAGATTGAGATGTGCCGGATTATGAAAGAAAAACTACTGCAGTTGTGGAAACCATGTTAGGAATTGTAGACTAAGCAGGGTAATCAAACTCTTCGAACTTTGTTTCGACGCTGACCGCATCAGCTAAGTTAGGTTTGCATAGTCTTCGGCACCGGTGTAATGCATTCCGCTGCCACAATTATTGCAGCTGCGCTGCCGCTCAGCTAACCACAGGGGCTCACCTTTTTTCCTGATTGCCTTTCTCTTCACACAGACGAAAAAGCAATGGACTAAAACGTACTGTGTGGATACCGTGAATACTAGCGGCTTCTACGAAACGCGGGCTCTTTTCCTGGGCCCAGTGGTGCACAGATCTCGGTCTGGATGACTGGCGCTCTAGAGAGGTCGTTAAGCGCGAGCAGTACTTATCAGGGCCCAAAAGCAGAACCGCATGACAACGTATACTGACACTTTTTATTTCTTTCTAGTGCATCTCGGAGCTGTGAAAATCTGGACTGCGCTTCCAGTTTCTGCCATATGAGATGTTGCCTGAGTGAACGAAATGTTGACCATTTGTTGATGGCTCCAGTTTCATAGAACCAAGGGAACGAAATAGTACATTGAGAAAGAAGAAAGAAAATGCAACGACGTAAGACAAATTAACCCCCGGTTTGCTTTTCTGAGCATGTTGCGGGGCGGGAGGTGAAAAGGGGGGGGGGGGGGCGACCCGGATGGTAACAAAATCGAGAAGAATACTGACGTTGTAGGATTCACTAGCATTTTCGATAGTATGCAGGTATCACAGATGTTAATTTGCAGTAGCACGGAATAAAAGTTTCTCTTTTATTCTTCCTTTTAACCCGAACACACTGACTAGACTTGGCATCGCACTCATTTATCCCCTGTCAACGTAAACAAAGCCTGACTCGTTCCGCAAACAAGTTGCCCTGGTTGTCCTGGCTTGATCACGTAGAGAATTTCGGCAGATGGGCAAAAAAGTTTGTGCTGTTGTCGCACGAAGAAATCAGGCGAAGGAACAAGGAACTCACAAAAAGTACAATACTGACATCAGATAGGAAGAACTAGAAAACCTTGCACTATGTAAACATGGGTAAACTAAAAACTCACGTTACTGTGCACTTAGCGACAACACACCGAGGACAGTTTGCTTATTTTTATGCACCTGCTTACTCGGGCTCCAGGTTTCGAATGACATTTCGGATTTGATGTTGCGCGCGAACTGAAGAAAAAGAAAGTAACACTTATCTCGAATACAATTGTGTTAGCATGCGGTTGTTGTGCAAGGGTTCACTCAATTGGAAACGCCCACAGCAACACATAAAGTCCTGCTTTGGCTATTCGATTCTCGGGTCTTCATTCCAGCAAGGCTACCACGAGGTAGAGCTTTGTATTTGGAAGCGCACACATATGCTGCGATGCGAACATCAGAAAATGAGCGAGTGTAATTGCGTTATATAATTATCAGGACCGTAATGTGTGATACAACTCTAATCCCCTCGCGTGGATCTTAAAAGAAACTGGCCTGTTGAGAAATGAATTTTTCCTCTTTAGAAGGGTTAAGTGGCGGGTGCGTTGAAGACCGGTCCAGACAGCTTTACATAGATCACAGCTATTGCACCGCCTGTGGCGCACAGTCTAAAAAAAACCACCACATACCACTGAGCCAGTGGCCTTTCTTGCCATAAAAACCATTGAAGTGCTTATCTCTGCACGCCTTTTAGTCGACATACTTTCAGGAAGCAGTAGATTTTGTTGTCTAGAGACACACATCCCACCTCCTCAGCATGCGCAGAAATGTCTTGCGTTCATGTCAGAAACACGGGCACACTAGTAAAAAAATATGTGTCCCCCACACTGGCACAGCACGGGCACATAGATGACGTCAAGCGGCGAATTTTGTGCAGCTGTGCCGGCGTGCAGGCGAAGTCAGGGCAGCAGGCACTAGAGGAGAGTGGTTTTTTTTTTTTCGTGACAGACCCTATGTTTGAGAACGTTAACTGACGAACGGGTCGAAGGGAAGCAGACTGCTGTACTACGAGCTGCTTTGCAAAAACAGCACCCTTCGCAGATCTCCTTGGTGACACGTGTCTGAGAGCTTCCTGAGCGAGAAACACCGCTTCTATGTTACCAGCAGCTCCAATCTGAGACATAACAAGATATTCTGGACAAGCGCAAGTTTCAACGGGATATAGTTTACAATGGCAATTTTTTATATATATCGTAAGATTCTACTATAACACTCAATATATCCGCCGATAACTCCGCTGCAGGCTTGACTGTTTTTCTATAATATCACGTTTGTAATCGGTCAGCAGCAATTGCCGTTACCGCAAGAGTGTTGTTCCCTCTTTGTTACCATTTTGAATTTAAAGACCATTTTGCAATGCCCGATATTTACTATGCGTTTAAGGTGCCACTTGTGTAGCGTGGTTTTGTTTCTATTTTATATATGTCTGATGGTGATCTTAAAAATATAATACTGCTACACTTCACCACAGCGAGACATGTAAGGCGGTGCGTCCTTGTGCCGCATGAACAACCGCGTTTCATTGCCCTGTCGTGACTTAAATACAACTAGGTCGTGCAAGAGATAGAAGATAGAAAAAAAACGTAAACAAAATGGAAATATTCAAACGTATAAACTACCAAACCGCTTTGCACAAGTAGTCATTTTTCTTGTATGAAGCGCAGTGTCTGGAACACACACAATTGCAACGCTCAGCGTCTTGCCCTCACCTGGAATGTAGATACAGCATCTCGTTTTGACGTAATCGATCAACCTGCAGCCTGCATGCGACACTGCGAATGAAAAACCTCATTGAAGTGCAGTGAATGAGTGAAAATAACAGCTACTAACAATTTGAAGGTCTTGGGTAACAAAAACAAGAATAAAACATGTACACTTGAACGCGAAATTGAAACTGCCGGGACACAAATACTCGAGTATGAAGTGAGACGGGTTATTTGTCTCGCTCACTCAATATCATTTCCTCCCCATCATTTATTTGTTGCTAATTATGACGCGTACTATGCAGTACTAATTGCTTAACTACCGGTCTTTTCTGAGTGTTTAGCCGAAGGTGCACTCAAACTTGCCCAAGCTTAGCCCTTGCTGCAATCTCTGTCCAAAGTTTTCAGGCCGTGATTTGTCGGAAATGACGCCAAGAACTGAAGTACAACCATTTTTTTTTTCATCTCCCATCCTCGGCATTAATATTCAATCATTTGAAGCATTTTACCTAAAGCGATCTCACTAACAGCACTGCGATATGTTGCGAGCAAATTACATCTATAAATTAGCTTTTCCTTCTACTGAAACACACTACAAACATGACTTTCCACACTGCGTAATTGAATTTCATCTTTGCTTGCAGTTGCCGATTCCTATTTTAGTACACGGCGGATTGCCCTGGATGTTTGTGAAGCCCACTTAGGACAATCAGTAAATAAACCCTAAGCAAAGGCGTCACTTTTCCTTGCTGTATTTAACAAATAATTTGGAACACCTTGCGGCACGATTCTTGTGTACTTGGTTCCGAACATTTCCAGCTCCCATAGAATCAGGCTCAGTCATACATATCTTTCTAAGAAAAGTATGCTATCGTGCACAAGGAGATCTTGTTCCAAGGTCGCTGACCTCGCGCCAGTAAAACCTCTCAGCTTTGTTGATTGAACTAATTTTTTTAATTCGTGAAGAGAGGCGGCAAAAAATCGCTGAGATATGAAACAATCACGAAATACCGGATATTTTGAATAACAATTTTTAATAAGTTGATGATTATAAATGTGAATGTTAAATGTCGGCCCGTTAACTTGTACCTAGCTGACGTTTTCTTTCTATTGTGCAGCTAAGAGTACGCGCAGATAAGTCCTCCTTTTTCGTTTTTTTCTCACTGTCCATGCGACTTCAACTATAGCAACCCTGAAACGCAGTGCGCGAATCAGAGCTACCGTTTAATATAGCGGATAAAAAACAGCACAAAAGCCCATTACATTTAACAAATGCGTACGAAGACGCGCGCAACTTTCGGAAGGCATTAGATGCGTGAATGTAGGTGGGCATTCCCACATCAAAGAGAAATGTTTTTTTTTCTGAAATAAATCACGGAGGCGCGTCATCGCTACGCAAGCAATCAATACAGTGAAGAGCGCGAGAAAGGGTTTGTTTTCTCACTTCTTTACATATCCGCGTCCACAGAAGCTGAAAAATTGTTCACATGTCATGACTCTTAGGACCAAATTATCATTAAATCATGACAATCATTGCCACTAATCTTTAGCCATCCAGGTACTTGTTTTTCTCAGGATATATAGAACGAAGCAGAAAACAAATCGCACAAACCTCCCTTTTGTTCCAGTATCGCAAGGTACTCGTTTATAAACGTCCCATACAGGTTTGTGCCTTTCCTTTCCAGTCTCCCCTCTATTCTCTGCACTTGTGCATATTTGTAGTTGAGCTTAATAACAAGATTTCAGAGTCCCCGGAGCTTTATAATGCACAATAGATGAACAAAGCTCTGTACATCCGCATGCTAGAGAACATATAGAACCCGGAAGTCAGTCTTCCGCCGCTGCGTTTCTCAGGGCGTTCCTTCTTCATTTTCGTCCCTGTACGTGCATTCACTCTCTCCCACCCTATTCCCCTCTCCACTCCTTCACCACCAGGTTTCGCCGGCGCGCTGCGCCGCCTGCAGCTACCACGGTGGCCACGGCACCGCCACGCCAAAGGCTCGAAATGCTAGCGCAATGTAGGCGCGCGGCACGCACACCAGCTGTGGGCTATGACGTCACTCCGCGCATGCACACAGCTGGCAGAGCGGGGGTGCCACGGCTCAGCACGCAGCCATGGTTACCTCGCGAAGTCGCTGGCGTAGTGTAGCTATCGCTACAAAATTCCGAAATTTCCGAAAGCGTGTCATACAGCATGTTGCCTCGTTGGCTCTCTTGGCTATGCTGGCTTACTTTTTACTGCAGCTCTTTGCCCTTGCCGCGCTATAATGCGTTGTAAAAGCCTGTTCAAAAATGCGTTCAAAATTTGAAGACACTGATTATCGCAAAAAAAGTGAACTGCGGGAATTGACCGTGATGTTATGTTAGTTCGATCAGCCAACAAATTTAACAGAGATCCTGTCTAATAACGCGCTGTTTTTGATGAAGCTGTTTTTAGAGTACATATATTTTCGCCAAGGTTCTCTGAACGCACATATCAATGCTGCAGAATTTGTGTAAGCACCTAGAATACAGGAGCAGTTCATCAAGGCAGAAAGTATTAATTAGAGCGTCATCTATTCATCCCTTTCTATTCGGTGGATGGCCGCAGTAGATTTAGAGCCTGTACGAATGCTTCTGATTGGTGGAACCGTAGTGATTTATACAGCATCAAGCATCCCTATCCTATACTATCCTATAATTGAAACTGGGCTTTCAAGAGTCCTCTTGACGTCACACTCAACGGAGAAGTGGCCCTTTCGAAAAGCAACAACTAAACCTCTTTGCTCCCATGTTACGAACTTACCATGATGTTAAACTTGTTTTAGAAAGCAACTCAACCCGCTGCCAAGAGGCTTGTAATCGAAGCTCGATCTAGAACATGCCCGAGAAAAAATGTTCTACTCGCCAAAGAAGCACACGTAGAATTCGGAAGCAAGAGAACGTTTTGACTTCAGGGCCCCCTTGCGGCAGCTGCAGCTACTTTAACTCAGACGGCAAGCCTCCAAAAGAGGCAAGTGTTTAGATAAGGAAGTCATGTCCAGCTCGCTTCCTCCCGGGATGTCACGCACTGCCAGTCCGCAGCCTCATGGGAAATTAGAGGTCAAAGCTGGCGATTACATGGCGATCGTTTGCTCTTGTGTGCGGATGAGGACCAACAGGCAAGAGGCTATCCCAAGACCCTCGTCTTTGCCAGTATTCGTTCACAGTTAAAACATGGTTTCAGGCTGAAAACAGCGTTTTTCCAAGCTTTCCCTCCCGCTAACCCGCTTTCCAGAAGCCGTACACTTTTCTATTATTCGTCTGTGCCCTTTTGCTGTTTGCTTCATCTTTTGTTCTGTTCACAGTAAGTGTACTTAGAAATTCTTCTCGCTACCTAGCCCAAATGCATAAATTAGAGAGTAAGGACCTAAAATTACTTGTTTTTTTTATTGAAAACTTAAGTGTCAGAGAGACCCTGCGAGCACAATAGTGATAAGAAAACTGGGTGGCAAATATGTTGTAGCGACGCCATTCTAAGTGCAAAATATAAGGACACAAATGCAAAGTGAACAAATAAAATAAACTTCAGGAACCTATTATAACATGCAGGTATATGTGTAGCGACAGCACTGTCGAGCTTTCAACTAAATCTCAGAGTTTAGGGCCCCTAATTTTATTTTAAGCACATTTAAAAAATGTAATTTACAAATATGTGCTAAAGAGTGCCTCTTGCAGAGTTGTTTCAATCAAACCTTCTTTCCACTACACTCAATCTAATACAGTGAAGAGGCTTCATATGAAGTTATACAAGAGCAATCTATGATACCTGATGAGCCGAAGTAGTCTCTGGCTATTCGCAAGTAGGGCGACGGCTTTCGTTGCTGTGACTTTAGGAAAAGCTGGTCGCAGGCGAAGCCGTCACTCAGGCGTGAACCGCCTTCCTTTACGGTGGAAGCCTTCCCTTACATATCAGCTCGGGCGGATAGCGCTCACAAGATGAAAAAATCATTTTATGGAACATTTTCAGGCCCGACACCCCAATAGTGAAATGGCCTTATTGAACCACGGAGCACTAAATCGAAACTCAGCTTAGGCTAGCTCCGTTTTAATCCGATGACTACGTACAACACAGTCTCCAGAGCGCGACTGCCCAGGAGATTGCTAGCATCATATTGGTGTTAGATCATGCACGCTGCGATTCTTGATTGCGACACATTATTATTGAGAAGGCGATGCTTGTTTAAACCGGAGATGAAGTCCGCAAAATATGGCAGTCCGCCTTAAGGTTTCTGTAGTTGCTGATCAGTGCACTCGCAAAAGCTCGAAGCATCTACGGTTACCATCGACCGTCGAATGTTTTCATAAGCAGAAATGGTATTCACACACGCGAAAGCCGTCCAACTGCGAAAGGCCATACCATACTTTAACACGCCGTGGGCCGATCCGCACTAAGGCAAACGGCGTTTCAGAATATATAAACGGAGCGAGAAAATCTGATAGATTCCGGGAACCTTTCTTCGTATCGCATACGGCGCAACACTTGTACGAAGAACATGCGCATGTCGGATAGCCTTGCCTTGAACTGAAATCCGGCACGAGAAGTTCGAGGACCGAACCTTAGTTACAGAGGTGGGGGCATGCCTATAAACGTTATTCCTAATGAAACGCGCAGTAGGTTACTCTGGGGCCTACCTGCTCACACTACTCGATCAGTGACTGCTAGTGTGGAGACGTGATCACAGGGGTAAAAGTGTTTTCAGGGTAGGAGGCTGGTTGCGAAAACCTGCAGAGGGCACCCACGCTCCGGCTATGGTCTTTGCATTGCTGTTCCGCCTCCATCTTTTTCTCAACTTGGCATTTCTTGAAATCTTTTCATTTAGGCTAAATTATTACTTCACTGTCGGTTTTGTGTCTAATATCGGGCCATGCATTCTGTATTCCTGTTCATTTTTCTATCCCACATGAGAGGCACCTGACTACATTTCATATACAAGGCATATATTTCCCTTCTCGTAAATATTTCTGACCGTCGCCGGAAACAGAATAAAAGGCGTATAATTTGCGTTAGAGCTTGCAATCCTGCGACGAATTAGGTTTGTTTCTTTTTGTTGTTCTTTCTGCAGAAACGTTTTGTCGTGTTTTGGAAAATTTTGCAAGCGGCAATTAACGGTGCCTTCAAAGCTCAAGGTTCCGCTACAGACATTTATTGCCATATAATTTGTAAACCCCTGCTGTAGGCCTCCTCTCCCATAACGAAAGCGAACACCCGGGGTTCTCAAGATGGCGGCACTACTGCGACAGCCACAAAATTGCTGCGTCAAACGTTTGCAGCGCAGCGGCGCTGCACCAAAGCTGCCATCGGACATAGTTGGCAGCTCTTTTGCTTGCTTCTGAAGCTCCAAAATGCAGCATTACTACCAAAACATTTCTGCTGCGTTCTGCTGTACCGTGATGACACCTTATTTTAGAAGCGATAGCTTCGTGCGCATTGGCGAAGGGCTCCGCAGCGGTCAGCCAAATTGACAAGGTTCGCCAATTAATAGCCGTTCAACAGCTTCGGCTATTGATTCGAAATTGTGTTTTCCTGTTCTGTTCGTAAGCCCAAAGACCAGTTATAAATACTAGTGTCACAGAGAGTTAGCGGGTGCCGTGCGTTTGCTACCAGCTGTTTAGCGAAACTAGTTCATACTTGAGACCCGTGTTACTTGTGGAAATGCCTGGTATATTTTTAAGCCTATTGACGAAAAGCGAAGCAAAATGTCACTGCACTCGTAGTGAGTTTGCTAATAGTCCCAATGTGAAGTGAGGTAAAACTTTTGCACCCGTTCGTCTTCGAAAAAATGTCGCAGGAGTTTTTGAGGCTGTCAAGAACACGCCAGCAAAGTTTGCTTGACGGTTTACTCACTATGCTTCTAGCAAGCCTAAAAGCAGTTGTTTGAATGTTCGACGCACTGAAGCTTACGTACTCCAGCATTACTAGGGCAGCAACCATTGGCCGAAACAAAGTTTTACAACTTGGGTGTGGTGGCAGTCATCCATCAATTTTGTGCGTAGTACTGAGTGATGAATTCTCAATTGCATTCCGCTCTTTCTCTTTCATTTTCGTTGTCGTCACGAGGAACCCTCACCCCTCGATACCACTCCTAGGAACATTTCATATCAGTGTAAGGAGTGCGAACACGGTGGAGTTAGAATACGGCGGCGCCACCGACCCAGTGAGGTGGAAACAGTTTGCTATTTCGTTGTTATTTTACTGTCAAATCCAATATTCACAACAGGACAGCAGCACGAAAGGGTACTTGAAGGACACAAAGTCATGAAGCAAGGTAACACTGTATAAAAAATATGCGATGCGTAACGCGTGTACATTCATCCTGCGCACACCGTTATTACACAAAACGCATTCCTCAGTCTTGAGGCGGATAAAGTTGTGTTGCCTAAGACCGCGAGAGATATTGCACATTTTCAGCACGATGTAAGCCACGCACCGTAATTTGGTCTTTTGTTTGCACAGCTCCACTATCTGATAGTATAACGTAATTATCAGAAAGTCTCTCTGTGGGCGAACTTTCCCCTAGTTGTTAAACAGAGTCCATCATTGCTTCCGAGTTTCATGCTCAAAGAATTTCCAACTCATCATCGACATTAAAGCAATGCGATAAAGTTTATACTTTCAAGCGTGTTATCACTTCTCAAAGAGAATGAATAAAAATTGTCCTTTACAGAGCGCTCCCTACCTTTTGGATTCCGCATCGCATTTCGCGAAGTGGTGAAATAGAAAAAAAGAATGAAATTGCGACAACTAGCTTTACGGTCATTAAAAAATCTTTTATAGACAATTGAATGTTTTTCTTTTCGTTCTGAGGATCGTCATGAGTGAGTGTATTTTCTAAGTTAACGTTTTTAATTTTACTGTTGAGGGCATTATGAAGCCCGTTGTTCGGAATGCCTTTATATAAATTGTTTATGAAGAGGCGAGGAAGCTCGACCGATTATCAGGTGAACGCCCTCAAGCAGAGAAAGCCCCATGAAGTGCATCGTTTTTGCAAAGCACGCTTATTTTTGACAGGCAACCATCCTTTTGAGATAGGGTGTCTTTAGTTGTAAAATATATGGTTGCACGTATCGAACCTAAGGCACTAGTTTATAACGACACGCAATGCGCTGATGCAGGCTGGAGTAGGCTTGCCTCTTGTTTGTCGACTAAAGAAATCTCTTCATGATCATGAGAAAACGCTGCTTCTATTTGAATGCTGCTGTGCACTCTATGATTTCGACTCCATTATCGGTACGTTGAAACTGGTACAAAAATTCCAGAAAGTAAATATTCTCTGCACTTTATTGGTTCAGACCAATCAGGAGTGCCTGATCCTCCCCGTAGTTTGAGCGACTGATCAGACTTCTCAGCCACTATTCAACCAAAACGGAACGATGTATCACCACGGAGAGCACTCGGTGTAACTACTTGGGCCCCTGTTAATGCGTTCTCAAACTTAAGCTTGCGGCCAGAAGTGCATTCGCCACAGTGCTCCATACATGTTCAATCCAAGCAAGTGTCAATAACTGCTCGATGCAAAAAACTAAGCTTTCTACATACAAAATAAATCTCCAATAAAGTTGTCATTAAGGTATCGTAAGTCTTGCGCGGCGGTGTGTGAGTGAGGATTCATTCTGCACACTATAGTGTCACAAATGAACGTTTCTTTTTGTTTTCTTTTCTTCTGCTGCCAGTGAAAGTAAAGATTCCTAGAAAAAGAGGGCAAATTTTCATTGCGTGTTCTATGTTTCACAATGAGTAATTTTACTAGTGTTAAAATATAGATAGGGTCTGCATTAGTATGAGCAAGCGGTTCGTTGTCGACACGCGTTGATTAATTTTAAATCAATTTAGCGCCATATGACTTCTGCCGGAACATTAGGTTTTCTGTCGAGAGGAGGCCGGCCAGCAAATATCAGATATATGCCATCAAGTAGATAACTACTGTTTAGATCAATTGGGGCTTCACTGCATTGAGAAACTGCTGACTATAAGTAACGACAACACCTGTGTTATAGGATCAGTGCAACTGTTTTGTTCTGCGGACTCCTAGTTGTTATTTTTCTACGCTTTCTTTTTTTGAGGTCTTCATTAGTTCTCATCATTGACAAAAAAACACATGGTAACTAAAGTTATGGACCCTAAAATTTCAAGCCACGAAAAATGATTTTAAAAATCAGTTATGATTACATAAAAATTGCATAAAGGCAATATCTCTTTACTTTCTCAAAGTGACTTTAAAAGTAATGCCTGTACTGCATTTGTCTTTACCAAATGATGCCATTACTATTATATCATGTGTCGCGTAGCCGTGTCTTCGCATACGAAATTATCAAGAATTGTAGCGTTTAATAAAACATTCCGTTCTCTCTTAAGATGCCAAAACAGAAAAAAAATAATGAATTCGTGTAGAATGGATTTCAAAGTTGCCTTATCTACAACCGCTCGAAGTTGCAGAGGCGGTTTGCACGAACGAGTTGAAATTTCAGCGATCACGGTCAGTCGCATATCTTTGAACCCTCCCAATTCGTTCCTCACTTTGCAATATGCGCATGTCTGCAATTCCGTCATTTCTATCTTTTTGGTCTGTCGCCTGCCATTTTCGTAATTTAAAAGCTGGCCATTCCCTGCGTTTCTTTTCATCGCCAGTTTTAATAGCAGAATCTCACCAACCACTGCTCACGAATATACATCCTCTTTGGACGTGTGACTGTGTGGTTAAAAATGGCGTGTATTATTCGGGTTGAATGAACTTTCTACTTCCAAGGTGATTTGGAACAGCAGGATCTATGTTTTTAAGGATATTTTTTAAATTTTCTAAAGTTGTTAGCATTCGAATTGGTTCTTGGGTACCGTTCAGGATATTTTCTTTTTTTCTTGATATCTAGGCTGTTTCAAAAGCCTTTCATGAAGTTGCTCAGGTTAACGCACATTTGCTTCGATACAGCCAGGTACAGGAAGCTAATTACAAGCAAGCGTACCTAGACCAACTGCAGCCAGTGTGTTCAAAATGGGATATCATGGCAACAATCGTCGTCAATTTCAGAAATTTAAAGCCGTTATCGGGAACACGGCAGAGGCAAAATGCGCTGGAATGACTTTCGTTTATTATAAAATTGACTTCTTTTTCTAGCAATTAATGTATTCTCATGTGCACATATTCGAAATCTATTGAGTCAGTGATGGTTTTCTGTTGGTTTTCAGATTTACTAAGCGCTCGTTTCATGAGAGTAGTCATAACAAAAAATTCTTGCCATTATTAGTGCAGACATTTTCTCATTACACCTGTTCCCAGACCATAAGTAAAGTTTTTTCTTTTTCAATTTTCGTATTCCACTGAAAAATTTCGTTATCTATCCTTCCAGCATGGCACTTGGGATTCGATCAGGGAAGCATGACCTCTTTCCCGCTCTGAGAAAGTAACCAGATAAAGGAAAGATTATCGCACTCCGGTAATTAACCTCGGGCGGTTTCTCATAACATCCGATACTCAGCCTTGCAGGCGTTCATTTATTCTGTGTCTGCCTGGTAACAGCTGGCTTTATTTCCGTTTTTCTTTTGCAATATCTCCCGCCCTTTGTTTGAAAACATGGTTTGGTTATAGTAAATAAAACCACAACGCACACCCCTTCGAAAATGGACCACCAGTCTCATACAACATCGTTTCATGCACAAGATCCCCTCAAAGAGCTGCTCTGATCTTACCTCCGGCTGCCGTCTCGCAAACGTGTTGTGACACCCGTTCACAGCGTCGTATTTGATATGAGCTATCAGGCCTCCCTCCTAAGTTCAAAAACAACCGCTGATGCCAGCTTCGTTTCGCATATCCTCAAGCAGTCATGAACTCTGTGCCATGAAGCGTCCGCTTTTTATTTAGGCTTATATTTACTTGAAGCAAGTTTATTGCTCCTACTTTGCTGCTTGCTTCGCTCGTACCGCTCATTTATCCCGCACCTACTTTCGCGCACCTTTTCGGTGGCGTCACGTCAGCTGTCATCTTTGCTGTCAGATAGGACTCTTAAGCAACTACGGGAGCCGTCATACGCGTGCGGTAATACTGAGCCGTGCGAGTTTACGCATTTTGCAAGCGCTCGCGATCGCAGTAGCAATCCCCATCGGTCTCATCCATCATGGTTGCGTAATATGTAAGCCACTGCACGTAAAGGCTATGCTTGAGGACTGGGGAACCAAGAAGTTCCTAGCTTGCTCGGTAACTTCAAGTACAAATTGGAAGGCCTGGAGAGGCACGTGAATAAAGACTGACGGCCCAGAGAATGAAGCAAGGAAGGAAACAATGGCTTGAGAAGCCTTTGATTGTGTTACCATTTTTACATGTATATTTCATCTCAGTAACGGCAAATGAAAACAGACTATTAGAAAAAAAATGCGTCTTAAAAAACCATTGTGCAGTTTCAGACGTGGGTTGCGGCGTATGCACGCTGTGATTTTCATGCGGTTTAGATCTTTCCTTGAATGGGAGAAATGTCGGAAAACATTAATAGCCCCATGTGCGAATTCTATACTGTTCTTCCGTGTAACCTTCAAGAAAAAAAACTACAAGTGTTTTGTGGGTGTTTAACGTCCCAAAGCGACTCAGGCTATGAGGGAAGCCATAGTGAAGGGCTCCGGTAAAATTTCGACCACCTTGGGCTCTTTAACGTTCACTGACATCGCGCAGTACACGGGTCTCTAACATTTAGCATCCATCGATATTCGACCGCTGCGGCCGGGATCGAACCCGCGTTGGCCGGGTCAGCAGTCGAGCGCCATAACCAGTGAGCCACCGCGAAGGCCTTCTTTCCTGCATTGCTTTCAATACCCCGTCTGTCGTACTCTAGACCTGGTGCCGTCCATCGCGCCGACTATCCGCCATGCTATTCAGGAGCTGGCCGCTGTATTTCAGACATACAGATGGCGGCCCCCGTATAGTAAACCGATGTAGCAACCCAATTGGTAATTGATTGGTGACGGCATTAGTATAATAAATTGGTTATTGATTGGTGAGGTCACTGGTTTTCTCACAAACTTTTTTCACTGTATAAAATCATTTGATAGTTCGCCCTCCCGTCTGTGTATCTGGTTTTTGCGCCCACTGTTGTTCGTTCTCACGAGTAGCGCTCTAATGAAGATAAACATGAAAAAATAAGTAGGCCTTTTTGCGGCTTTGCTCACATTGCAATTAATTTACTTCCCTACAATACAGTTAAGTGTTCAAGCGTTCAAGCATACCATATACAAAGAAGAATTGAGCGTGCATCAAACCACGGGCTATCATAGACGCAAATCCACACTGACAAGACACTTCTCGCGCTCCACGGAAGAATTGTGGCTTTGTATTCAAAAGGAGCATCGCTCCTATGTACCCGATTTCAGTCGTGAGGAATCAATGGGCCATCGGACACATGAAGGGAAGTTTACTCTCTATGATGGCCTTGGGAAGGGCCTCCGGTACGAATTCGTTGTCCAAGTTGGTTTTCGGCAAAAATGTAGTCGACAGTAGGCTGAGAAAGAAAGAACAAAAAATTGGCGGTGGTTTAGCTCTGGTTAAACCTAGATTGACGCGATAGCTACAGCTGGCCGGGTGGAACTTGCTCAGTTGACTTGCGAAGTCAGTATTTCGCTCCTCCGTTTTGCTGGGTGTCCTTCTTCATCTTCGTCCCACTTGACACGGCGCAAGCGCACAGGTGTTGCAGCTCAGTTTTGCCGGCGCGCCGCGCTGCCAGCAGCAGCAGGTGCTCCTCAACACGTGGCTGGTCACGTGACCAACCACATGACGAACCACGTGATCAGTCACAGAGCCGCGCCGCCGGAAGCTACTACGCAACACGTGACCAACCACATGACAGCGTGGTGGCGGCGCTACGCTGAAGACTCTAAATGCTACGGTAATGTAGCTACCGCTACAAAACTTAATTCGAGTAGAGTGGCTGCAGGGGGGCCATATTCCCGAATGGTCAACTTTGTGTATACGTATATAGTTGTTTGTCTTTCAACAGCCGAATAATTCTTGCAGACGATACGACGACAACAAGGCAGACAGAAGGAGATAGCCTAATGCATCCAGCCCTGTAAACAAGAGCGATATTCAGTTCTGAACGATAACATAGTTTGACGTAAACTGATGTAATCCTACACTGAGGTAACCCGAAAGTAACTGCTGCTGAAAATTTCGTAAAATAATAAATGTCTGCTGACTGGTCCGTATTCTTCGCATTCATGGTTTATAGTTTATGGGTGTTTATCGTCCAAAAGCGACTCAGGCTATGAGCTCGAACATGCACTGACATCGCATAGTACACAGGCTTCAGGAATTTCGTCTCCATGAAAATTCGACCACCGCGGCCGGGATCGAATCCTCGTCTTTCGCGTCAGCATCCGAGCGCCATAACCACTGAGCAACCACGGTGGCCTCTTCGCATTGATTTTGCTATTTACTTCATTACTTCAGATGTCCGCAAATCTGTAGTGCCATAATCACCATGACAAGCCCTGCAGTCGTCGCAGGACAAACCTGGTGCGCGTCAAGGCGAACGTCGGAAACCCGACATAAGATGCACGAGCGCGAATAACTAATGCTGCGGCGCATTTGAATGGCAACTGGCGCTTGTATGCTGTATATGCCTAAATCCTATATGCCTAAATCTCTTCTTTAGTCGACGTTTCGCAACAAAATGTGTACTTTATATGCTCAGCAAAGCGGAGAAGTGTTACAACATCCCCCGAGCGCTTTCTGGACGTGGAGCTCACCAGGCTGCAGCATATTCCCACTGCGAGGGGAGAGCAATACAGGGCAAACGTACCAGAGCTTGTGTGACGATAGATGGGGCGTAGACAGCCACTAAACGGAGCTCCCCTCTCTTGCTGAGGAAAATCGAGGACAGAAGGGCAAGATAAAGACTCTGCGGGGAGGAAGGTGTGGCAGGGAAGTCTGCGACATATTAATACCGGGGTGGGTTTCCTTGTTGACCGTGCATCCGGAATAGCGAAGGACGACTCCTTCGTGCGTGATGCTTTGCCTGGCTCGTTCTTGTTTGTGGTGCAAGAACAAAAAAGGAAAGCAGGAGACAAAACGGAAGCGAGCTGGCATCTTTGGTCCATGTTTTATGCAGCAGCGTCTTTGGGCACCGACCATCTTAGAGGGCCGTACACAACTCTTCGAGTGCCTGTCATTTCCAGCTCAGCGACGACGCAGAAAGAGAGGTTTCGGAACCTTGGTTAAAAAGAACCCTTCATGCAGGATACATCACAGCATCGACTGCCTGCCGCGTGGGTGCACTCGTAAGACTTTCGAAGGCCATGCTGATGTTCTTTGCGAGGTTTTATTCTTTTTGTGGCACACATAAACTTTCTGGAGATTTTACTCGAATCCTCACAATTACGGCGTCCCTTGTAGCCAAGTAAAGCGTCGGGACACTAACCAATATGTGCCTATGGGGCAGTTAAACTGTGAAAAGCAGAATTTGGCGAATACAAGGCCTGTTGACGTGGTCGGTTGCGTGTTGAGATACGGACGGGTAATACTCACATTACTTCCTGTTAAAGTCTTATTATTAAGCGCGGAATAATGAGGCTTTCTGATGCAGTCAGACATCGCCCTGAAGGGATAGTCCTTGGGGATACTGAGTTTTTGGCGACACCTGATTTGCGTCTTTCTGGTGTCATGCTTACTCTGTGAGATAGTCGTAATTGTTAGAAAGAAGTGATACCGAAACGGACACTGTCTTTTTGCTTGTTTGGTCCTTTCTGGCTGATCAGATATGGTGTGCCCTGGCCTACCTTTCTAATCAAGTTCCCCAACGTGTTACCTTGGTAGCGTGCTTCGTATACTTCTGCTAAGGTTGGCATGTAAGTGGTACACATTTTACTGTATATATTTCACATTTGTGGAATGCACAATACTTACTGCCGTGAAAGTGCAGAGACTAGGACACAGTCTGCATTAAGCTCCTATCTTGATTCAGTTTCTTGAAATCCAGCGCTGGCGTCTGGCACGCCGATGCCCGACGCCTTATCTTCGAATGAGGCCTGGCTTTTACGTATTTTTGTGAACAAACATTTCTTTTCAAAAAGTGCGTTTCCTTTGTTACCGCTCTGCTTCCTTCTCACATAAAAAAAAACTTTCCAAATGCTGCTCATAGACACACTTTGAGGTACTGCTCTCATATACACAATAGAAAGAAATTTTGCCGCAGTGATGGCTCAGCGAAAGATGTTGATTACCACACTGGCCTAATATGACTGTCCTGGTTTTCGTTGTCATAGAACATGCGAGAGCCGTTGTAAAGAATGAAAACACTTGCTTGAAGCTCTGTTAACGTGGCCGTGATTATAGCGGATAAGGCTAAAGAGGAGCATGTCGAGGTTAAAATTAATCTTTTTACCATGCAGGCCATGCACCGTGAAACGCAGCGCGCACAAGAAACATCAATATTGCACACATTATGCGCTTTGTTTCTCTGTTTTGGCATACTTTAAGAAAAGCCAAAATTGCTTTCTGAAGATACTGGCAAGCACTGCCCTCCGAGCTGCTGAACACGTGCTTCAACCGCACACGAAGCAGTCGATCTGAAACTTCTGTTTTGTTCGTGAACTGTTGTTACTAGCAAGCCTTCCCTGTCGTTTTTGCTTGTTAGTCTCTTCCGTTCTTCCCTTTCGTTCCCGTTCAATCCTTTTTATGCATTTTCACCTTGCTGGGTAGTGAATAGAGTGCGTTGTTGGGCGAGTCGGTCGGTAATCTTCCACAAAGGGTGCTGCGCACACATCAGCAAAGACGAGAGGGGTAAAACAAGCTGTGCTTCTTGTGTTCCATTTTCATTCTTACTTGTGTTTGCGCAGTACCCTTTGTTGCCAGGGTTGTGAGGCAGAGCACACCTCTTCTGAACCGGCCTGCCATCATTAATCTCTTTCATCGCATTTGTGTGCACAGAGTACTGCTTCCTGATGATCTCTAGAAGGTCACAATAGTCTCCAGCACATTTCACTACGCCGTTTGCAAACAGAAATTTTACATAAGCTTGCCGCCTAAAAACCATTAGATTTTCTGGCCTTTAGTTTCAAAGCTCGAGATATGTTGAAAGTAACTTGCCTTGCAAAGTTAACCGCTTTGCAAAGTTAGCGCCAAAAGGTAACCGCCTTGCAAAGTTAGAGCGCACAAATAGCAAATGGCACATCCTGAGTTTGTCATGCAGATTTTCATCGCAACCGTGTAAACTTGGATGGTGACTGATATATCCTGAGCTGTATCGCAGCACTGCCTGTCGCTCGTTTATTGCGAATAAAAATGTTAAGTGATGATTCTAGAAAAAAAACGCAAGGAACTCCGTAGGCGCACACTAGAAACAGCAGTTAGTGCAGGCTCCTAAACCGCTGTTTTGCTGCATTAGGTTTCAGACAACACTTGGAAAGCTCAATCGCGATGCCAGAAAGTCACAATATGCGTGCGTATACGGAGAGGTGGCCTGTAGAATCACACTGTAGTTATAAAGCATTTAATACCTCTCAAACAAGGGCAAATAAAAGTAAAACATCACTCTGAAGACGCGAACAATTAAAGAATTCGACAATTCAAGATGTGAACACATTCACTCAGTTGCGGACGCAAATATTTGAAGCCATTGCAGCGTTGTTTAAAGCAGCCAAGAAGGCCCAGATGTAGACATCCCTTCACATGTTTTTCACAGCCGGTCCAATCATGGTTGCTCACATCTGTTACTTAAGCCCCATACGGACCAAGAACTTCAGAAAATTCATAACCTTAAGACGCCCTCGTTTGTGCCGTGGTACTCTATGTATGATGCCATCAAAACCTCGAAACATCAGCTTCGTTCGTTTCTGAGATATCATCCGAGCTGAGTAGCGTACTGCAAAGCAGTGCAAGGATCATTTCTGGTGGACTAGCAGTACCATTTCTTTTACGCGCTAAGTGTGTGGTCTACTTCCGTATCCTCAGTGCACAATTCACGGCAATACTTTTGGAGCCACCGGTTTGAGAATGCTACCTGCCGCTAGACGAAATAATTCAGCGCTTTTCGTTTGCATTCAATCCACTCATGCTCCCGAGAAAATTGCAAGAGGAGAAAAACAAATGATGATTATGACCCCAGGAAAACAAATATTTCTCCGGAGCATGAGAACTGCAAGTCTTCGATTTCGTCTTTTTACCTATTGAAGGTATTCCACCGCTAGCCGCCCATTTTCTTGAATTTCGCACGTTCTCCTCGCATGTAAACTCACAAACACTCTCCGACCACCGACCGGAAAGCCACTTGAAAGATTTGTAGGCGTGAATCTTCCTGAAACACCGGCCTGCTCTCTGCGTATCGTCATAAATAATTCTAGATTTCCAAACTGGAGGCTCGCGAGGGACGGATATTCCGCCGCAGAAGCAAACATGGCAACGCATTCCTTGGGGTGCTTCCACTAGACAAGTGTGAAACCCGCCCACTCAAAGATTCATTGACCTTATAGATACCCCCAAGAGCGATGCATTCATTTAGACGGGCTGACCGAAGTTTACAGAGCCGAAGCAGAAATGCCAGAAAAAACCGCACCGAGTGGAGAAATAGAGGTGAAACCGAATGGAGCTTGTCTCCGGTGCGGTGCTTGAAATGGTATTGACTTGGTGCGCCTCATGATAATGAAAAACATAGTCTGTGACGAAAGCAAAGGCGTAGTAACTGTCTCAATACTGGTGAGGATTTCTAGTGTACCATCGGGTGGAGAGAAAGGCGGGAATGAAAGAAAGAATAGAGAAAGGAACGTGGTATTAAAGGCACCCGGAATATTTTAGACTTGCTGATTTCGTTGTTGTTGTTGTTGTCGTTACCCTCACACAATGGCACATGTCCACATAGAGGGATTGGCCAAGAATTGACGGGCACAGAGAGTTTGTCAGGTAAATATTTCCTGGACGAAAATAAAATGAATGCTGAGGAAGGAAGAACTAAACAAATAGGAACAGCTAAATAAAACGGGAAATGGATAACGCACGCAGATCAACACTGAGGTTTTTAGCCGAGTGGTTAAATGATAATGATAATTGTAAGAATAAAAATAATATTGAAAAAAGTTGACAAGGTTGCCAATTTGATTCCATTCAAAATTTTGGATGGCGGTAAAAACAGACTTGTGGCTGTACCCAAGTATTGTGGCTCCAAACGACAATATGACTGGGTTGCTCAAACTAAGGCCAAGCTGTTGTAGTGGCTTCTCTAAAAACCGTCTCCTCATCATAGTGTAGCGGCGACAGAACAAAAAATGGTCTATGGTTTCGTGTCCACCCCAGAATACATATACGGGATTAAGCGCCAACCCAGACATGCGCAAATATAAATTTAAGGGTGGGATCCGGCAGCCGAGCCTTCATAGAGATACCTCAAGCTGCTGTGAGTGGCATGGTTTCCTGGTCTCTGAGTGCCTCAGGTGCAGATAACCATCAGATCTTAAAAGAGATCTAGTTGCCATTCCTAACAATTCTGTCTTCGGAACCTCGCTGCTGTGATGGACGCTGTACCCTGAACGATAGGTAGCACGGGGCCATTGAGGGACGCCTTTGCAAGGCAGTCCTCAACTTCATTGGCTGCCACACCGCTATGACTTGGCACCCATATCATGTGAACAAGGCTCAAATGCGGAGGGAGTAATGAATGCAAGGTGTCCATGACTGGCGAATCCACAGCCGAAGCAAGGTACGAACACAAAGAAAGGGAGTCTGTAATGACAGCCACTGAAGAGAAAGATGGCTCTAGTTTTCGAAGAGCAAGCACCACCGCCAAAAACTCCGCTTGGAAAACTGGAGTGCAGATGGGAAGCCGCACAGAAAAAGACCAATCTAGAGGCGTGCAATATATTCCCACCCTGCCTTTTTATCACATTGGGAGGCGTCACTAGCTATCGTTGAGCTAATATGTAGGCTTTGTAAATGGTCATCTAATAGTCCATTTAAAATGCGGGGTGGTAAGCGCTTAGCGTTTTTCGAGAAAATATCGTCATAGACAATTTTAACACAGGACCCACTGTTTTTTGTCGGAAGTATGTTATACAGGAGAACATTTAAAGGATCAATCAAATTTTGTACCACAGCTACCTGCGGGTTACGAAATTTAGGCCAGTAGACTCCAAAAAAGGAAGTCGGCCGGCAACAAAAAACAGACAAGGAGCGGTGTAAATTTGATCCATATATCCTTAAGTACGTCTGAAAAATTGGGAATTGATATCTTGATTTTGTCTTTTCTTCATTCCTCCGTTTCATTCTCCTCTTTGGTCAAGTTGCTCACCTCACAGGAAGATGCTTTGTACTACCTCGAGATTGCTAAGGCAGTTTCGAAACGTCGCCGGGAACTATGACCGTGAATATAGCAACGAAACGTTATATTTTTCGTGATTTTTATTTATCCACTCAGGCAGTCAGTGTAACAACTGTTCTTACTGTGAGGGTGAAGAGAAATTGTGATCACTAACGGAACTTTCTCCATAGTTTAACGCTGTTCTTAGATTGAATGCTTTCGAGAGCCTATGGCACCTTGAACTACTCTGCAGCTTATTTGGTACTGCCATGGTGGGTCGAGTTTAATTTTTTTTATAGCAGACGTGCACACAATATAGCAGTATAGCAATATAGCAGACTATAGCAATATAGCAGACGTGCACACAGACGCGCAGACGTGCACACGTTCGCATTTAGCGCAAATCTACTGCTTGCCATCCACGTCTTCGCGCGTGCTACCGCATGGCCTGGTGACTAAAGAATTGAATTTTATTTAATATCAGTACACGCTACTGGGGCTATGAAGCATGTTAGGAAGAAAGCCCTAACGGCTATTAATCTAAAAAACAGAAAAATGAGGTTGAAAAAATAGAGTCCACCTCGTTTTGCTCGCTTTTTGTCCCAGCCACATTCTCGCTAAGGTGATAAAAAGCCTTCTCAACAAACTCCAGCGCCGCCTCATAGCACGGGTGCCCGGGGTTCCGCAGAGCTCAAATAAGCTCGCCGAGTTAGGTATGCAGACTATCCCAGGCGAGACTAGCATCTTTTTTTTTCAAAATGCGTATACGTGGCGAGCACCCGGCACAGAGTTCGGGTTGTACATTCCTAATTCCGTTAACAGCTGTGTTTGTATGCGGCATGCGCAATGTAGCAAACCTTCTTAAATCTGCCTGCTTGTAAATCATGGAAGATGTGACACTTCCTCCGGTCATGCAATAGGAGTAGCACTTTGTTTATAAAACAACATACGCAGTTTGTGTTGAGCCAAGCGAAGCCAGTGATATCTCCACCCTGAAGACTGCTGTATGATCTTTGCTTTGTGTGTAACATTTTATTTTCAGCTTCAAGACTCGCTTTGCCCTGGCCAACGAACAGCGTATGCTTGAGCCCGCAATATGTAAAAACCGTACTGTTGTAAGATTTTTACAACGATGTTTTGAAGCCAGAGCAATGAGGTTCCGGTGCACGAGGTCGACATTCATCCAGGGGGCAACAGTACGTATACCATCACAGTGCCCCCTAAGCTTAGAAAGAACGAAACCTTCTTATTTAGTTCATAGTGACGGCTGTGCAATTGGTTTCTCGGGTCTAACTTTCTTGATCATTAGTTTTATTTGTGAGGCAACGATGGAATATTTTAAGTTACTGTTATTAGCATATTGGTTGGAGCGGTCTAACATTCAATGCGTCGCTAAATCGTTCTTACAAAGTTTTTCCTCTGCTCGCACCCAGCAGTTAAGTCTGCCATAGGAAACCAATAGGTGCGTTTTTGATAATAAGCCATAAAATAGAAGCGTTCCGAGAGGAGATCGGCGGATATATTGAGCGTCTTGGTGCAACATATAGAATTGCAAAAAAAAATTGCGTTCATAACGAACTTCCCGTTAAAAATGTCTTTTTCCTGAGTTTCTCAGTATGTTCTAAGAAAAAGTTGTCGGCGTACCCGAGATATCATTGCCGGAGGCTCGAGATCCGTCGCTGACCAATGAAAGTGATATCCGGGCCGGCCAGTCATAACAACGTCCTGGTAAGTGAAGGAGTGGCCGCTGTTAATTATTTGCCTGCCAGAGCGTGCAGTTCATGTAGATGTTGGGTGTAAGCCAAGGTAGTGGCCTTTTTGTTTGCAGGGTGAATGTTGAAAGCCTTCACATGACGTCGTTTAAATCTCCAGAAGGAGAGTAAATATCTTGTAATCGTTCCTTTATTCCTAGAAAGAAGCTGCATGTAGTAATGCTCTACTTTCTGAGCCCGTGTTAGTCGAGGATATTCCATTATTTGCTTACACGTGAATCAGAAGAGCGGAAACCTTAAGCAAAGGAACGGGTTTGACAATGCAGTAATTACTTATCAAATGGAAACACGATACATACAACACAACTGATGTCGGAAATTGACTCAATAATGTATCTCTTGCTAGAGAAGCAAAGTCTATGGCAGAGAGAGGTTGGTGAGATGGTTCTTCATAATCACAAAGTGAAGTGTTTATGTTTGTCTTCGTCTGAGAGGAAAAAAAGCTCACATTGCAAGCATTCAGTACAAGAACTCAATCAGCAACTCATTCTGAGCATATTTTGAAGACGACGGAGAAAATTGTGCAGTTTGTACCAGATTTAATTGAAGTTATTGCACTAATCTTCTTTGCGCAGAACAACTGCGCGAGTGATAGTGGAGCGGTTGAATTCACCTATTTCTACCAATTTCGGCTAAAGGTAGTGTTTGAAGTTCATCATTTTCGGACTACTTAGCACTTTTCAGGTCAGTAACGGTTTCTTAAAGTGAATCTTGCTTGGAATTTAACCGGATTTCACGGTTTTGTATGCCCTCTAACTGTTTATGTTAGATATTGTTGGTGAAAGGAAACACCCTGATGACTTAGACACTTTTCTTCCTCCAGACAAACGAATGGCCTGACACCAAGTCCATCCACAGCGTCTCTTCGTTTACATGAATAAAATGACTGCTCGCTGCTGTGACGTACGCTGTATCCGGAACGATACGTAGCACGGGGCCATTCAGGGACGCCTTTGCCAGGCAGTCCGGAACTTAATTGGCTACCACACCGCGATGACCTGGTGCCCATATCATGTGAACAAGGCTCAAATGTAGAGGGAGTAATGAATGGAGGGTGTTCAAGATTGGCGAATCCACAGCCGAAGCAAGGGACGAACACAAATAAGAGAATCTGTAATAACCGCTACTGAAGAGAAAGATGGCTCTAGTTTCCGAAGAGCAAGCACCACCGCCAGAAACTGGACTTGGAAAATTGGGGTGTAGTCGGGAAGCCGCACAGAAAAAGACCAATCTAGAAGGGGGCATTACATTCCCGCCCCTGCCTTTTCATCAGATTGGGAGGCGTCAGTAGCTATCGTTGCGCTAATAGGCAGGCTTTGTAAGTGGTCTTCTAATAATCCATCTAAAATGCGGGGTGGGAAATTCTTAGCGTTTTTCGGGAAAATGTCATGCACGCAGGGATGAAACATCGTTCTCTCAAAATAAATGCGAGGCAATGGAATAACAAGTAGGGTAATGGAGGAGTTGCCAAAATATTTTATCGAGGTTATTCAAGGAAGGAAATCTTCCCAGATCCTAATTTCCATCTCATCTTGCTAAAATGACCATTACTAGGGCAGGCAAATTTCCAGCTTTTCCACTTTCTGCAAGAGATTCCAATTCCTAGGAATTATTTCAAGTTGCGATACCACTGCTCATTTACGCAGACGTGACTTTGTTCAGAGTTGCGGCAAAGATCGTTCGTAGAAATTCTAGTTTCTTTAGGTTTGGTTGGAATAGTGTGCACTTACGAGCGAATGCGAAATTACACAGTGGTGTTAGTGGTTGGCGCCGTCTCAGATGGTGCATGGTGATTTTCATCAAACTCGTTGAGCGTTATGGGATCATTGATTGCTTCTCCAACCTTGTGCAGCGGGACATAGGGGTTCTTGTCTTCAGTTTGAGGAACGACTTTAATCCTGATATTCTTCTTCCTGGAGTTTTTGCTGCAAAGCTGTGTACTGCAGTTAAAAATCTGCTAGAAGCGTCTTGAACCCAGCACGCTCGGGTGACAGCGCAGCGTTTTCTGCTCTAAATGCCTTGTTTTCTTTTTGCGGGACAAAAAAGTAAGCACCAATATCATCCTATTTCTTAGTCCATAAATCAACAAACTTAGATAATTGGCGCAGCTCTTCATGAACAGCCCTCCTTACTGAACAGCTCAAGGCTCGCAATTTCCATTCGGACCACATAAAAATTAAAATTGGGAGCACATCAGCACATTTTGCCTTTGTCTGCCTAGCCCAAACAAATATATTCCCTTAATACTTTAAAAGGTTCTCTTCTCATTGTGAACTGTTGCTCCCTTCCCAGTTTTTTTTCAATATTAACTTAGTTTCCTGCATACAGTATTGAACTCCAGCTTTCTGCTTTACCACGTTTGGTCTTCACTAATCCTTAGCACTGCGTGTCATAACTTACTGTGCGGGGCGATGTCACTTGTTCCAACGAATAATCTATTACCGTCTGTTTCCCAGTTTTCGCAATCAAGTCCCGTAATGCTTTTTCAAACACGTGGTGTCCAGTTGTTAAGAAAACGCGCGGTATTCCTGCATTAAACATTTTTCTGCACTGATGTTTTCGGTTGACCATTTCGCATTGCAGCCGATTTATAAAATGTATTAAGCTTTGCCCTCATGTCAGTTCGCAGGTCACCATGCTAGAGATTCGAATACACGAAAGATGCTTATGTGTCTAAGTATAGCGTTCGCGTAATTACCTTTTTATGGTAATCGTTTTATGACTGAGGAGACTAAAATAAAATCCAGAATCTGTACCTCTCTTCCTATAAAGAGGACTATAGCTAGTCCACAGATTAAATGCAAGCCGTCGCACCTTGGTCCACAGCAACCTGTCGACTTTCGGCTGCAAGTTATTCCGCATGGCAGACTGAAGTGTTCGGGAAAATTGGGCTCACCTCCAAGCGCGAGTTTGTTTCCGCAGTTCTCTCTCAATGCTAAGGGAACCATTAGGCGGCGTGATGAAGTCCTATCATGAGAGAGCGCAACGGGAAAATGTTGGCCTCGTAATCAGCGTTTTTCATCGCAGTTCGCCATGCAATTGCCGGTGACTCTTCTGAATTTATTCTTCGCTTCGTGGAGACTAGGCTATTCACTGCACACAAGCGGCGTATTGTCAACAGTTCAGCGCCAATTATTCAGTTTAGAATTGGCTCAGTGCAGCTTGAAATGATCTTGACTCTGCGTGCATTCTTTTTTCCCGAATAGGCCAGTACTACCAACTATGAAGAACGATATCGTTTGACACTATTTAGAACGTTCTTTAAATGAGTTGTTGCACCATTAACACAGCCTATAGTGGTGCACAATGTCATGATTCTTTCTATATTTGATTTACTTAAGAAGATGTATACTTTTGCGTTTTGTCTAGCTGCAAGCATGCGTACAGTTTATTTCTTACTAAATATGCAATATTTTGAGTTTGTTGTACTTCCATGCAGTGATTTTGTTGCAAAAACAAGAAATTTGCGCAAATGTATCCTCAATGTACTTTCAATTGAGAACAGTGCTTCGTACAGCTAACGTATCTTGCAGAGGAACTAAGCTCACTTGCAATGGGTTTATAGAAGCACTTTTCCGTTTCTGAAAAGAAAACTATTTTGAGCAGGCCAATTTTTCGATAACCGTAGAGACGAAACAGTTGGCATACCTGGTTGACACCTTGTCGCTATTGTGTGCACTTACTCCACAGAGAGAGTAGACTGCCTACAGTTCGTCCGTTGTTGGATTAAGCAGCCCAATAAAAAATACTGAGCATGCATAAAAGATTTTCTCATGCCATGCTAAGAATGAGCAATATCTTCTTTCAAATCAGTTTTACAAATAAATATCACACATAAAATAATAAGGAACGAAGATTAGGTACACAGGGACTTTTGTTTTATTTCAGTTGATCCAAAAACTTAGCTCGTCTTCTAATCGAAAAGGCAATAAAATGTTCTTGTGACCATCAGGCTTTACAGGCGCAAATATCTGGCGACCATCTTCCTGGTTCCTAAAGGCGAAAAGGAAACGTGATGGAAACCTCTTTTTCTGCCCCATTTAAATTTTTATTTCTTTCTGCTAAGGTTGAGAAATGTTCCAATTCAACTTGCTTTGTCTAAACAGTGACATTTTAGGAGCGATACACTTTAAACCCACAGTGAAAATCCTCCGAATCAAACGCCGACACGTAGTCATAGTACAGTTACACTAGTTGGTATCTACTGGGCTCTAAAAGGGGCCGAAAGCACAGCAAGAGGTACTCACGGCACCAATCTTCACTGCCGAATGAAAAAGGACAAGTGCTTTGGTTCATTCCGTTCTCCATGGTGTGCTAGAAATCAGTTTCAGTTTCCAGTCACGAGGTCGTTGGCACCGCGGCTCGTGTCACTGCACAGCAACAAAGCAGATTTCATTGGGAACAGCGATGCGCTGACTTTTCTCGAAGCGTAGACAGACGACACTTACCCTTCTTTGGCACGTATTAGATATGTTACTGATCTTTTGTTTTCCCCAAGACTCGTTATCGCTCGCCCATTTCTCTGCATGCCAGCGACCTTCTGAGACAGCTCCTTCTTTTAGTCTTCTCTGTAGTCCCCTTGTTTCTCTCGCGATGCGCCTAGCAATAGAATTACTGCCTGTAGTCTTCAATTTTGAGAAAAATCTAGTAAATAATGAACACTTAGTGATGGTAATTACTGCAGCAGTAGCAATAAACTGCTCTTTGTTCTGGGATAATTATTTTTTTGCTGACGTATGAAGCGTAACAGCCGATCTATGTTTAAACAAATAAAGTTGAGTGCGTTTTATTTTCACAGTATTTGTTTTCTTTTTGATCTCACAAACGTGGGTCATGTTGCTACACACTCCTTTTAAGGGTAACAATATCAATCACTTTTTTTCGTTTATCTACACCGACATTAAAGAAGAGGAGGATGCCTGATAGCGTCACCAGCTAATCCTTTTTACACATTACAAGCAACCATTTGTCCTTTATTTCCGGGTTGCCGCCGCGGTAGCTCAGGGGTTACGGCACTCGGCTGCTGACCCAAATGACGCGGGTTCGATCCCGGCCGCGGCGGTCGAATATGGATGAAGGCGAAATTCCAGAGGCCCGTGTTTTGTGCGATGTCATTGCACGTTAAAGAACCCCAGGTGGCCGAAATTTTCAGGACCCTTCACCACGGCGTCCCCCATAGCCCGAGTCGCTTTGAGACGTTAAAATCCCCCTAAACCGTAAACAGTTTTTTTCTGGCGCCAAGATTGTAGTGGTTATCACCATTTTTTTAAACGATACAGGCGTTTTGAAACTGGTTTCAAAAGTGACCGCGTTGTTTTTTATTTTTCCTGTCCTTCTTTTTTGCCTCCAGTACCAGGAAACTTCTTTTTACGTCGTTTAGTTTGTTGCAGGCCTCTACGTTGCCTCTATGCCATTAGTTCAGTTACGTTCTTTTTTAAACATTATTTCTCAGAGATACGACTGCATTTCTATTGTCTAGAACATTTTCAATTTGCGATTTTCCTCCTTTATGCGCACTAAAGGGAGTTAACAATCAGCACTTATTTTAAAGTAGGGCATAAGGTAGTTTCATTCTGCAAATAAGTTTTAGAAGCTTTCCTTTAGCACGCAAATGGCTTGCAATACTCGTGCCGCAGTCGCCCCGTCTACCGGCAGCTGCCTTCTAAGTACGCACGACTTTGGAAAACTAGCTGATGCAGACCCCGGAGGTTACGCTGCATCAATGACCCTGACCAGAAATCTTCTACTGACAACCCGACCGAACTTACTGGACGTCACAGTCGACGGTCTCCTGTGCACGCCCTCACTGACATATGTGCACATGTATCTGTGATGAGTTCTGCCCTTCGCCGTCGCCTCCGCAAAGAAGGCACAGCTCTTGTCGACGGAGTATGTACATGACTGTTGCCGGCCACATTTCAGTTCACTGTTTTGTCCGCCTGCGCCCACGACCTCATTCGCGTCATGGATTTCCTCTCCGACCGTTCAGCTCTGATTGACTGCTCGCTGGGTGTCCTACAAATCGAGCTCCCACAACTCAGTTCCACGTCGATCCCTCTCTCTGCCTGCTCAATGCAGACTATGCTCGCCTGCCGCCTCAAGCCGCCTCCTTCGTTGCACTGACACCATCTCCCACCGTTCCCGACGGCGACTACCTCGTTGTGCCCAGTACTGATCTCCTGCTGACCCGCAACATTGCTCTGCCCTATACCATCGCCGTGGTCAAGGCGGACACACCGTCTCTGCCGTTCTTCAACTTCGACTTCTCTCCTCAAATTCTTCCATCCGGCATTTGCTCTGCTACGATCTCCCCGCTCGCACTGTGCCAAGTCGCTACATTCGACACCGCCCTTTCGCAAGATCCCGCAGCCCATTCCCAGCCTACGTCTCTTTCTACAGACGCCTTCGCGACCATGATGCCCTCCGACTTGCGTCCCGACCAAACTGCACAGCTTCGAGCCCTTCTCGAATCTTTTTCATGCATTTTCGATATGAATGACAACCCACTGGGCCAAACTGTCTCTCTCAGGTGCCGCATCGACACCGGTGACGCCTCTCCCATCCGTAGTATATAATGACATTCGATGAAAACGACATTAGCTTTCGAATGAGTTTACAGAACTCATTCGCCAGCGATCTTCTGGCTAATATATTGCTTCGACACCAGAGACTCAGTTAGAATATACACTGAAAATAAAGTACAAAAGCGTCACAAGCGTTATAAATTTTTTTTTGTCTATATAATTGTCAGAAACAGGCAGTTTATTCCATGTTGCTCTTTGACCAGGATGTTCTTGCGCTATTAAAAAGTAAATGATCATAGTCGTTATAATTTTGTTCGGACCCCTTCGAGTGTAATACCATTGAAAATTTCCCCCACTAGCTTGGTGCACCTTTCTGCGATCATTTTAACTTAAAAGCATGTTCCAGATAAATAGAGGCAAAGAAAAGATAGTTTATTTCCTAGGAGCCATGAGGAGCTTCAATGAATGAAAAAGCCTTCGCACAAAAATGGAGCCTCAAGGACTACATGCTTTAGCTCAAGAGACGACTACCCTGTCCTCTTTTTATTATAATTTCTCCATTACCTGCTTAGTGCTCACTGGAGCATTATCTTTTTCCGCTTTGTGGGTTACAGTAAGCATATGGCGGCGTGCGGCTGGGATCGAAAAGGTAAGAAAAAAGCGTGAAAGTTTTTTTTCTACTCTTCAACTCCTGTCTTGCATTCTGTTAAACATCAAAGGCGGGTGCGGTCTTTTGGCAGAGTTTAGATTTGTTAGAGCTTCAGAAAGCGCTGCCAGCGCTGTTAAGCAGAATATTGCGTGCCGTACCTCTGCTCGGCTTTCTTTCATCTTCTTCTGGGTTTAATGCGTTGTGAACAGTGCAGACGTGGAACGCACTCCTGCTTTGTTTATTCCTTATGCTCTGCGCCTGCGGTTGAAATAACTTCGGCAAAGAAGAAAAGAATCTTTGAGACGACTCGGCAAACAACTCATCCGGAGCATTAAGCACTTCAAAGGACGTGACATTTAAGAACTAAGCGTTTTCGTGGGAACTGAAAGATGAAAGGAGAGGTTTAATTTTTGTGCTGTGATCTCAGTTCAGCGATAGTTTTAGCGGAGAGAATGCCATACAGCCCAAAGATTTTACGACCAGTTCTATGCTTCACAATAACTCAGATTTCTTCTCGCTCCTAAACTGACCGCAACTGAACTGTGCAGAAGAGAAAAAGAAAACGAAGAGAGATCATGCAGTGTGTGTGATATCTTTTGTTCTTGCAGCTTGAACAAACGCGACGCAGGGCAAGTCTAATACGCATGCGCATTCTTCCGAGCGTGAGTAAAAGCGTGTACTAAGGAGAGACCAATATATTTATTTTATGAGACATACTACAAAACAACGCAATTAAATTCGTTCGTTTTCTCTCTGAAGGCATCGGTAGCGTGCCGGAAGATGCCACAATTATCAATGGAGGGTTTTGCTCTTAAATACATTGGAAAAATAACAAATAAATGAAGCAGGAAGACTTGTTCTTCGGTTTAGATAAAAATAACAAAATAGAAGAAAAATTGTGCCTGTCATGAAATATTTCAAATATAAAACAATATAGCTTGTTTTCAAGTAAACAAAAAAGCGGAGTGAGAAACAGGTGAAAATGCAACAGATATTTTTAAAAATAAAATTTCACTATTGCTAACTTCGTGCCTTGTGGTTTCATAAATGTTATTAATAATCACGCGATCTTGCAGTTCATTTTTATCTTCCTTTTAGTAATTAGGCGATCTGAAACACTCTGTGATAATAACCACCTGTGAGACCACATGACACTAAAGGTGTAAGAGAGCCTCTCTTTCTTGAGGCGTCTGTCGTCCAAAAGCACGAAATTTAAAATTTAATTGACACCGAAATTAATGAAATGAAATATGAAAGAATAAAATTGCTCGATATGAAAAAAAAGTCGAGCCTGGTTACTTTTGGCAAAGACTACATGACAGTCTGGGAGAGCGAGGTGCAAACAGTGGGTCCATGTTGTACTCACTTTTCTCTCTGTGCTAAACTGTGGCCCTACTAAACTTTTAGCCCACGAATATCTTCCCAGCAATAAGTACGTCTTTATTTGGCTCACATGCAACGAGGATGCAGTATTCGGGTGAGAATTATACTAAAGTACTCTGCAGATACGTCTTAATGCTATGAAGAGTCAGTTCTTTGTGTATGCGCATTAGGCGGACTCCTGTCATTAGAAAGGAGAAAAGAAAGCTGTTTCTGAGTATACTTTTTATGAGCTGGGAAGTTTGCATAGAAGTTTTATTTTTTCACGGTGAACGTCCTAGGCTGTCCCGCTCTTTCCCTTATGTGCCTCCTGAGGGTGATAATGAAACCACATGAAACCATCAAGTGGAATTGACAAAGATCTAGAATGTGCCTGGAAAAGTGAAACACATATTGTCTGAGTAACACTTCCCTCATTCCCGGCTCTGTCGCTTTTCTAACTCAACAATACCTACATACACCGGTTAGACAGTGCACGTAATTCTCATTTTTTTTGTATTACACACTTCATTATTCACATCCTGTATCGCTTTTCTTCTCATTTGAAACCTGAGGTACTTTTATTTCTGATGCTATCAGATCATTCGGTTTTCCTAGTTTTGTTGCTCCAATAACATCACTTCTGGAAAAAAAAATATTCTTCCAAATAAAAACGTCGTCGTTTCCACTATCCTTTGCATACAGTGGTTTAACAAGCTTGTGCTAAATCCAGCTTACTTTTTCTTCCCAGCAATTTTCGCTTTCCACAGAAACAAAACAATATATCATCTACAGCTTCAAATATGATGATGAGCCTTTTTTTTAATTTTTAGTAAACATTCTTTATATAGACAACATTCTATCATGAATTAAAAACTGCCAGCTTTCAATATGTTGTGAAAAGTGCAAACTAGTTCTCCTAATTCTTCCTGGCAGCCCAAAGAAAAAGTAGAGGCGCAATTTCTTACAAGTGCCTGTCGTCTTCTCACATCATGGATCATAAATTTTTAGTCCTACTTTTTAGCGAGGTGGCAAAAATGTCTTTCCTGCATTGAGCTGAATTAACCCGCCGCGGTGGTTCAGTGGTTAGACGCTCGGCTACTGAACCGGAGTACCCGAGTTCGAACCCGACCGCGGCGGCCTTGTTTCAATAGAAGCGAAACGCAAAAGGCGCACGTGTGCTGTGCGATGTCTGTGCACGTTGAAAATCCTCAGGTGGTGGAAATTAGTCCAGAGCCCTCTCCTACGGCCGCCTAGGGGCCTCCACAACTGCTCTAAAAAATTACTTCAGTGAACAAAAAAGTGCTTATTCCACGTTTGCCATGCGCTGCAGTAAATGGTGCCAGCGGTCGAAGGATCGACGGTGGTGCCTGTGCTCTAAGCTATACTGACATCCAGACAGAGTGCAGGCTGCTGTAGTAACATCAAGGTAGCAGAGAAGTTCCTGTGGAGAATTAATGGCTTTAGGGATTCAGAAGTGGTTTAAATAACGTCTTTCTCGAAATGCGAAGGCTGCACCGTGAGATGTGGCTGAACGCCAACACATGAAATAACAATGCTTCGCCTGCGTTTTTGAGACAGAGAGAATACAAGCCATTTCCTCAGAGAAAAATGGCATCGCCATCGGCGTTGGCTTGGTGTGTTTTAATCGAGACGCCTGCGTTAACCTGCTCACCACTGGATGTGTTTTCTAGGTCTCCAAGCTTGTGGGCCTGGAGCACACTTCCCTTCATGGGTTTTCTGGCGCGCAAAGTCACATGGGTCGACTCTTTGCAGTTTTTGAAACATGGTCGGCGTGTTCAATGAGGTAGTTGGAATTTGAACTTATACGCCTTGCGGGTTGGGCGCGCTTACAATTGTCGCCGTTGCTTCTTGGCAGTACAGGAAGGCTAAGTGGCTTAAAATTATTTCTCCAGCATATGTTTGAGGAACGTATTACTGGAAGGTTGCCCGTGCTTTTACGGCGTAAGAGAACTAATGGTGTTTAAAGGCGCAAAGTGAAATCCCAACTAGAAACAGATTTGACAGCAAAGACTATATTTATCGAGTAGCACTCGTGGTGCCTTTGACGCATGTAGTCGCACGAAGACAAGAGATAGCTTAAACTGACAAGCATTATTCGGGGAACCGGTCGAGTAAGACTGATCGACTCTGTGCTGTGGAACGTTGTCTGGAGGGAAGGCACTGACAGGACGTTGACAGGTTCCAGACGAGCTGTGAAAGCCTATTTTCAATAAGATTTTACCATTACATACAGGAAAGAGAGCCGAAGCCACACGTTAAACTTTCTTGATTTGAACTGTCCTTGCACAACACCGACCTCCCGAGCTTCCATTTTTAATGAGTGAAGCGCAGTACTGGGCTTCGTCAATTACGTTTTGAGTTTCCGCGTTTCTTTATTGTTCGAGAGGCAGTTTGGCTTTCTGCTTTGCCTCCTTTCTGCAAGCGGTTCGACTGACATAGCCCTGGTTGCTGTTAACTTCAGCTCGTCTCTGATTCTCCAGGCAATGAAAAAGAAACCTCCGCTGCTCAGAAGATGCAAGGACGATGTGTGTGGAACTTTCCACGTGTATTTCTCTCCTCGTATGTAGCTAGTGCGGGAAAATACGAAGAAACATTAAGGTTGCGAGCATCACTTCTCATGTCTGACATGTTTCTGGCAAACGCCACCACTTGTGCTGCTTACAAAAGCAGTGGGCAGTACGGCGAATGAGTCTAGTAGATGAAGTGGAGCGGGAGGGGGCGGGTGCGGTCTCGACGTCGACGATTCCGCACTGGCGAATAAGAAAGCAAACAACACTGTCAAGACGCAAAACAACTTCTTCCTTGGTCCTGGAGCAAAAGAAAACAAAACGCACATTACTACGCAGAAAAGTGCAGAGGAAGGAAACAGGCCGTCTCTCTCTGGTTTTGGCGATGGAGCCATTGTCGAACATCGGGGCGTGTGACGGAACGGAACGGAATGGGAGGGTCGCGAGCACGGCAGCAAACCACGGCCAGCAGACAGTGCGTGACTAAGAGGAGCACCGAAGGGGTCAGGCACCGAATACAACGCGTTTGCTTTCACCATGACTTATTAATGTATTGGGTGTTTGGCGTTTGCTACGCAGACAAAATATTTCAAGTTTCAAGGTTCAATAGCAAAAATATTGGCTATCGTGTTCATAGGGTGGTGAACGTACTAATTGAAGCTGTCCTATATTCACGAAAAATAGCTAATCATCCTACCCCATGGGTTGCTGTGTAATATGTGGTAAAGTACGACAGGCCTTGAGCACGTTCAGTGCCTAAATATAATGAAATATACCGGCAGCATTCTTGCGCTGCATGCATACTACGTCATCCAAGCAGGATATGGTTATGAATCGCATGTTTTTTGTAGCTCATTTATTCGCTAATTTTGCCTCCATTCCGGCCTCACGTTTACTCGCATTCAATCATGCCTGTTTTTACAAAATATTGCTCTCCATACATTGGGAGTCAACTAATGCGAGTCTTGGCAAGGCCGAGCCGAAATTCCGACTAAAACACACAAAAAGCGGATATAGAACAATGGCAACGAAATCACTGCGGCCTGCCTTGCATTCCAGCCGCTTGCGAGCCTTCACAAAGTACGGCAGTTGCTACAGCCGTTGCTGCTGAAAGATTTCACTAGCCAATTTGTTTTTTTTTTCAAGGAAGCCATGAAAATGATTGTCATATTGGGCCGATGTGAAGAAAAGCATCAAATTTTGCTGCGACGCAACCGGGCCGACCGTGGCATCGTCGCAAAAACCAGAACTTCATCCAGTAGCGCAGCGGTCCAGCGAGTCACGCCTCACGAACGCCGGCGACCGTTGTCGGCTTTCAGCGCACGTGTTGAGGATTACTGCCCGTTACGCAGGACGTCGGCTACGCTGCGGATGTTGAAGGTGTCTGCCGAACATGAATAGTAGGAAATGAACGCCTTCGCGCCTCCTCTGTTCCATCCCGTGTTGCTCCATATGATGAGGTGTATGATGAGGACCTTTACTCAATGTAAAGGTCCGCCTTCTTTGGCTAACACTTTATTACGGCACCACCGCATTTCCGAAATGTGATGTGTTGTACCGGTCTGCTTATCTCCGCGTCCACGGCTAAGAGCTTTCGTCGGTCTCTTCTTTCCTTTTTCATGCTACCGAAATTGGGGGGTCAGCATATATCCCGTGTCGACCAGTATGAAACTAAATATTGTGTACTTTCGTCTCAAATGTTTAGTATGATTACAAGCGGTCACCACAAAGAAAGTCGCACATAAGATGAGTAGAAAATAGTGCTGTCTTCAATAATGCAGCGTGTTTACATAAGCCTGCAACAAAACGAGGAACTGTGAATTCTGCCGCCGACATTAGCCGTCTGGGAGATTGCATGAGAAGTCCCTCTGCACGAAAAATACGCCTGAATGTGCAGGCTTGCGTGGAATGCATCAATGAGGGCCTTTGTTGATGCCGGCTGTCTGAATGTTTGCGCTGGCGCAAAGACCGCACCTCCCTATTGCTATATGCTTATTTCTACTAAAATGTTTGTGCGACCAGCGGTGCATTTTATTCTGCCTGCTCACATAAGACATTCCGATTATTCCATAGAGAGTTCAAGACACATTATCAAGCGGAAATGTGTGTGAATCTTTTGCCTTGGCATGATACCTAGTAAGCCCTAGTGCGTAAGTTGGTACAGCTTAAGCGCATAGTACAGCAGCCAAGTGAAATTTAAAAACAAGTACATCAACTACTTTTGTTATCCACTCGCTCTAAACGGAGCAAATTTTTTACAAGTACGCTTTGCATAAATGTTTTATTAGGCCATCGGTCACGCGTCCTCATTAAAAATTGATGGCAGAAACGCCACGCCCTGTTGACTTCACTTGTTCGTAAAGGCCCCGATCAAAATTCTAAAATAATTATTGACTGCACAATATGCGCAGAGCAATTTAAAAAGTATGAATGCTGCAAAGAGCTGATCAGTTGGTGCAGGATCAATATTTGCGCAGCGGCTAGTAAAGAGAACAGATAAGCAGCCAAAAAAGATTCGACGTGAAAAAAGTGAGAATGAGAGACATTAGCAAAACTATTTTCTGCGGCCCGAAACGAGACTTGAAATCAGTAAAATAATAGCTCGCACACAGAGATAAAATGCAGCTTTTTGCATTCTAGTCCTGTTCCTAGTAACCGTTGTAGAATTGGGAACATTGTCGCAAGGCGCTGCATTGTTCTCAGTACTGGGATGTCTCGTTTTCTACCTGGCACTGCAGAAACGCTTTCTTCGTGTGCACACTGCGTTAGAAGCGGTGTCATCACTACTTCTGCGTGGAAGAGTAATGAAATCGTATGGCTTACTCGCAGCCTACAATCCTACAAATCACGTGACTACGCATGGTTGTCTAGAGGGATTGAGAAACACATAAAAGTTAAACATGCGAAGGAAAGTAACGTTTTTTTTATTTTAGGAGGTAACTTTTTCATATTCAGAACAGTGAACGCAAAGCTTCACGATTCAAAAAAGTTCATGAAAAAAGAGAATATTTCTGCACTGATTGCAATGAAATTAAAACATAAAATCTGTAACTAGTTTAGAAATCAGTAAATCCCCATTTCGATTCACTTCATGTGTGCACAACTGCACTGTCTTTTACTCTGGAAATAACCTCTTAGGTTAAAGACTATGTTATTACGTAGCATTAAATTTACATTTTGCGATCACGAAGCCATTAATCATGATGTTTTGGAAACTCATATATTTTACCTGGCGTTTTCAATGTATAGGAGCGAACAGGTTAAAACTGAAGAAAATGACTGAGAAGCAGGACACGCGCGCCTCCGTTTGTACTGCCGCCTTCGGCAGCTCTTATACAGGAAAAAAATGTAAGCCCTGTGACAACATATTAAAGGCGACATTTATGCGGAAAAATTGTTTGTTTAGTGCACCATTCCGGGAGAAAAGTATTTACTCTGATGTATGTGTGAAACCTTTGCTGAACCCGGGAGCGCTTAACTAGCACTAAAGCAGTGAAGGCTGTTAATATATGACGGTAGGCAGAGGTATAGCATGCACTGGGTTAAAAACAATAAAAGCACTTAGTTCTGCGTTGCCAGGCGCTAAAATACCACCATGTGCCGTAAAAGAGGCAAATTTATTGCTTAGCGATGTCAAACTCAAGTATAACGAATGATCGCGCAATGCTGCTGGAAGAGCGAGAATATCTTTTTTTATTAACTATTACTGAGCTGTCAGTTGAAAATTACTTTGTTGTGTATGTCTAATGTACCTTATAAAATGAAAGACGTAGTGTTTTGAGTCTTGCCAGCAGAGTCTGGGAGTAGGATCTGGTTTTTTGCTGAAAATGTAACAGCCGTTTATCGAAGCTTCTGAGCTTGAAATGAAGGGTAGGTTTAAAAAAAAAACATTCCCTATTCATCTATTCTTTCAGAATCAGTTTTTAACGCGATAATGTTAATGGTCCCGTGTGTGAGAGAAGCCAGCTGCGCCGTCGGCACCGCTGGCGGTGAGCAAAAAATCAACGATGAAATCCCCAGAGAAGCAACCTGTGTAGGCCACTAGGTTACGGGAACTTCTGAAGCCGTCAAAACCCGCCCACATTGGCAGGTTTCTGGTAAATCATTGATTGGTCCCTAGAGATGGTGAAGGAAAATAGAACTGGGCCTTGCAAGCTTAAGTGTCCCTTCCAGCTTTCATCAGTGGCGGAATTCAAGAAAACGGGCTCGATTTAGCCCCCTGAAAACCTGAATTGTAATTAAATAAATAGAACATGGCCACGTTAGGAAGCACACCTTAATTTCGTGTATACATTAGTTGGCCAAGATAACAAACTGCTTCCGCGGTGAAGACATTTCTTCGGATACTTTTTTGGATAACTCATTTTTGCTCTGGTGCTCAGTGGTCTTTGAACAGAGGCCATAAAGTTTTCACTTAGCTGACGCTGAATGCCTTTACCAAAGAAAAGTTGTAGTAAATACAGGCACAAGCGTTGTTTGAATTCCAGTGGCGGTTAATGTCTTAAGTTTGACCTCCAGAGAAACCAACGATAACTAATCTGAAACCTGTTTTCCGGCGTGTGGTTTGAACGATATCAAGATTGCACGTAACTTGAACCTACGGCCAAATATATGAAAAGAAGGCTGCGGTGCTGGAACATCGAAAACTACGCCATTGAGAAGATTAATAGGCAACAGAGGGAGCACTGAATAAGGAAGGGATCAGTTATTCAACTTCCAAAACTTCTGCCATTTCCTCATTTTGACTGAGTTCGATTGGGCGAACAGTGACTCACCCATTGTGTGTCGAAACATACAAAGCCTTTAAGGGAACATGTTTTGGATTGATGCGGAGCAATCTTCATTTATTTTTTCTTTAACATTATAGCTTGAAGTTTAATTCCTTGGCACACAAAAGAAAAAGCCGAGAAAAAAAGCCAATTGGGCTGACTTGTTGCCGGCTCCCATAAACTTAGAAGCGGTATACAACAGATGCAAAAATTATAAAGAGGTTGATGACATTACTTGCAGAAAATCAAGTGAACAAGCACTGGAATATAAACTATGTTTGCTGTTGCTATTGCGACTGTTCTGTAGCGATAGCTACATTACGGTAGCATTTCGAGCCTTCAGCGTGGTGGCGCCGTGGCGGTGGCGGCGCATCCACCCCGTAGCTGCGCCGCCACGCTGTCACGTGGTTGGTCACGCGGTGCGGAGCAGTTGCCGGCGGCGCGGCGCCGTGGCTGATCACGTGGTTCCTCACGTGGTTGGCCACGTCACCATCCACGTGGTGCGGAGCAGCTGCTGCTGCCGGCGGCGCGGCGCGCCGGCGAAACCGAGCTGCCACAGCTGTGCCCATGCGCCTTGTCAAGTGGGACGAAGATGAAGAAGGAACGCCCAGTGAAACGGAGCGGCGAAAGTCTGACTTTGCAATTCAACTGAGCAAGTTCCACTCAGCCAGCTGTAGCTATCGCGTCACTCCACGTTTAAGCAGAGCTAAACCACCGCCAATTTTTTTCATTCCGCTGCTTGCTTTTCTTAAACAGTCTCCTACGAAAATGCATTTCCGCCAGGTCCTTGCACAAACCGCACAGCGTCCAAACGCGATATTTTATGGATGCCACTAGTAAATATGTGGCACAGGCTAGGTGATATTTGATTCCCATGCGATCACGGCTGCTGTGTCTGAAAAGGAACAAGAGTACTTTGGGTCTTGGGCAGCCTTCTCGGCACAAACTTCCAAGCATGAACTGAAAACCCCACATGGAAGACGTTTACGTTAGGGCGCTCGACTACTGATCCGGAGTTCCCGGGTTCGAATCCGACCGCGGCGGCTACGTTTTTATGGAGGAAAAACGCTAAGGCGCCCGTGTGCTGTGCGATGTCAGTGCGCATTAAAGATCCCCAGGTGGTCGAAATTATTCCGGAGCCCTCCACTACGGCACCTCCTTCTTCCCTTCTTCTTTCACTCCCTCCCTTGTCCCTTCCCTTTCGGCGCGGTTCAGGTGTCCAACGATATACGAGACAGATACTGCGCCATTTCCTTTCCCCAAAAACCAATTATTATTATTATTATTATTATTATTATTATTATTATTATTAAGACGTTTACATAGTTCTTGACAGACATGAAATTAAAACGCTTTCCTGCTTGACAGCTTCTTTGTCGAAGTGAAGAGATTGCGCCAAAGGCTGACGGAAAAAAGGCCACAAGCTTGAGTACTTTGCTGGAGGCTTTAGCGCGAAGTGTATATTCCTGGCAGTAGTATGCTTACAGCTTTGAAATAAATAAGCCATGTTTTTTTTTTTCACTGTGGCATCAAATGCAATAGTGCGTCGTTCAAAATTTAATGTGATTAAACGAATCAAGCAAACTGCAATGAAAAGGAGCGGGACCTATTTTAAAATGTACCTCCGATGAAGCAGCAGTTGCAGAGGAATTGGTTCTAAACGTGTTTATTTTTTAAAGACTACAACCCGCTGCTCGTTGATAGAGAAATATGGAAAGATAATACAACCTGCATTGAATTTTTTTAGTTATTCTTAAGAAATATGCCGCAAATTCATCCTGTCGAACATAGCAGCGTTAGCTTTGGAGATGGTTTGGTCATGACGGTAGATATCGTGTATACAATATGTGTTAAAATCCTGGCTTCCATCTATGGTCCCTCCTATGGCAACAGCTTGGAGATTTTAGACGTTAAACTTACTGCTAAAAGCAACCTGGCTACTGGATGTATAATTCAGAATTCACAAAAGAATTACTGCAGTATGCTTCAGCTCAATCAAAAAGTGTGAATAAAATAATAGCAAATCTTTTCCTAGAGTTCGCACTAAAGAAGCTTGAATTCATACGCTAAAAAAGTTTTTATGACCAGATTACCATCGTTACAAAAGCAGGTTACCTGCAGCATGTTATAGCATGAATCTCCGATACATTGCTATAAAAATAGGAAGGGCGGAAAAAGAATCTAGAAATGACACAAAAAGGTTATGATGTCAGCGGGCCATATGTACACCTAATGCCCCGTAATTTAGAAAGCAAAAAGTGATTAATGGTTTTTCAGCGATAGTAGTTAGGCGCCCTTTCCTTGCTTGCGCGTTGTCGTAGCCGTCGGCGTAACCTGTGGGTGCGTTAATGTTAATGACATCCACCACAGGGTGGATGTCATTAACGCACCTACCGGTCACTGACGCACTCAACTTATATCACGATGAACCTGGGTCGCATAACCTTACGGGTGGCTCTGTCTGGAACAGCCGCCTGCCAAAACTAAATGCCTACACAGCTATCGCTGAATCTCACGTTACATAGTCGTAACCGTCCTGTGAGTTTTTTTTTTCAGTCCCCTTGAAACCTGCATAGCTGCGCCTCCCGTAATGTTCAAGTGGAGAATTTGATAACCTAAGCATAATGTCTTATTGCATTAATAAGTGAACCTGTGGAACGTTTAGCTTTAGCCATTTATCCCTACATTAGGCGGTGAAATCTGCATCGTCAGCAGGAAGACAAAGCCCAGCCATACACATGCGAATTAGTTACATCTCATCTGGCTAACTGTCACCTCCATACTCTCTCTCTCTGCCTGTGCCCCTCTCTAAAGTGGAGAGGGGCATATTCAGTTAGGGCGCCTGTTCTCTCCGAGCCCACTCGGTCCCTGAAAATTTCCTAATCTCATCCACCGCCTTCACGACTCTGCCGCACTGTGGTGCTACGTTTGCCTTCGTTCTTAGCACAGCAATCGCCTAAAATATAAATGTTCTAGTCAGCCCATATTGGAGCACCAGACAATGGCGAAGCAGTGCAGGCCATTGTATGGGAGGTGGCAGGTTGGGATCGCCGCCGGAAGCGTTGCAGCCCAAGTTGGCTTGGTCATTTAGTGCGGGCTGTGCGAGCACAGTGAAGAACAAAACTACTGCTACTACTACTTCCACTACTACTACTACTACTATATTATTGTGCTCAATATTTGTGTTCACGTTTATACTTGAATTTGACAGGCATGAATCAAGCTACAATTACCGTTCTCTTCTCGTGAGAGAGGCGGCATTGGGCGATCCACAGTAGATTCGGGGCACCGTATATGCGCGATACGCGTACGACAGATGTCGCAGCACACGGCAGGTCTGAGTCGTTCACCCAAGTCTGGGACAAGAAGAGGTAGGTAACTCTGCTTCCTCATTCTGGCAAGAACTGTCAAGGAGGCTACCATCTGCGCCCTCCTCGAGCACACCTCAGTGTCACGGCTACTCGGTCCTGGTAGCGGGAGATCCTTACCACTCGCCCTCTCAAAGTGGTCTGCTACCGCGGCTTGGAAAACCCGCACTCAATGCGGCTCGCTGATGGAGCCGATGGGCCAGGGCATGGACTTCGTATATACGTGCCATGACAAAGCCCGGTAATACAACATGCGACGCTTCTCATTTTAGGGGTCAGGGTAGGTCCTATTCTTCCCATGCATTTTCGGCTATGTTTGTCACCCTTTTTCTCATAATCTGCTGGCGTTTTGGTGGCATTATGATCAGCGATTTTAATTAGTGTTAACTAGGATTGTTGCTTTCCTAACGATTAGTTTTTGTTTCCCCTTTTTTACTGGATCCACCAAACTTTAAAGCCAAAATCTGCAGTAAATAGCCTGTAAATGGAAATTCCCTGCATTGATATTCATAACTAGTTCAGTACAGTCTCTGTAATGTTTGCTCAATATTTGGAAAATATTATCTCCCTAGCGCTTGTAGTTTCTGGAAAAAAGAGTCAAATGCAGCAAACTGATGTTTTGAGGTAATTGGCTTTGAAGTGCAAGAAAGAGCTTTATTACAACATGGGACTCTGGAAATAAAAGCTGGCGCATTTTTTCAATAACCACCAGCCTGGTAATTCACACCATCATCAACATCTCTATTCTGTGCTAGCTGCCTTGCTTTCCGGGCCTCCTGAGCGGCCAGTCGTGTAGCCCATTTTGCAAAGTACAGCCGCCGCCGGTCAGCTTCTCGCAACCACTGGACATTGAACCGTCCTGGAGAAACTCCGAATGACCTCAAAATGTGGGGTCGAGCAGTGCTGCCGTTATTAAAAGCTAGCATAGCAGCCATTGTCGCTGTTCTCAGAGTCTTGCGACAATGAAAGAAATTTTTCGGAGCGCGTTCCCAGACAGCATTGTTGAACGCCTCATTCGCGTTTTGAGTCGTTCCCTGGAGGCATTTCTGTAGAAGCTCAGGTTTTCATAGTTGCTAAAACATCGGCTTCACTTCCTCAAGGACCGGTGCAGGGAGGGAATCCTTGTGGACGCGTAAGGTTCCCCCCATTCATCTCACTCTTGTTGAATCATGGTGGCCGCGGCGTTCACACGTGGATTGTGTTGCGGAGATTTGACATTAATGCATATCTACTTATGTCGGTTGATGATAATGATGATGATGGCCTCTGGCTGAATGGCACGTCCCCATGGTGGGGGATTGGCCAGGGTACATTGTTGATACAAACGCACACATGGGTAAGGAGTGGAGTAATTGGATAATTTTGTGAAGGCGCAAATTTGGATGAAAAAAGGTGAGAAAAAAAGAAATGAAAAAGCTCTGAATTCATGCCGGTTCCCGTAGAACCAATGTTATTTAAAGCGCTTCTTTGTCTTTGTCATTAATTACCGCTAAGCAACCAGCACGAAAGTAAAAACAAATTCGACTGTCCGTGAAAACACGCCGAAGCTCGAGCAAAATGCCGCGTGTGACGAGTAATCCGGCTTCCTGTGAGGATTGGTTTGGCTAAGTAAAATAAGCTAGCTAGCTTTCACTGTTGCCAGATGAGTGACAGCCATCCCGCTAAACATAAAAATAGGCCTTAGAAATATTTTTCAGTTTAGGAGCGGCACATATCCCGAGCAGGTATCAAAGGGGGCGCGGCTGGTTTCTGCATAAGTTTCGAAAAATGTTGATTTCGAGGTAAATGAGACACTGGGCGATATTAAGGAAAGATTCCAGAGTTTAAATTGCATAAAAACAAAAATCGATTTTTGTCAGAAACTTTGCCTACCCTGTTCCTTAATGCAATAATGCATTCTTGGACTTGCACATATCGACTATGAACGGCTAAATGTCTGGCAATTATTACGGCGTGAGTTGTTATACGAAGCCCAGTCTTGGCATTCGTATGACTGATGTGCTTAGAAATTGTCAGGAGCCACCTTCTGGGCCCAGAGGTTGCCTGGAGTTGGCCGCGATCCGCTGCGATTTGCTGCTAAGCAGTCGAGACTCTTCTTGAGTTCTGCCAATAATGACGGCTCTCGCCGAATGTTTTAACTGAGCCGTACCCTAGTTTAGCCGGCATTTTTAAGCCATGCGTGTGCCTGATAACGCTCTATGATACACAAAAAAAGATGGCGTCCTCACGCAGGCGGTCGAAGTAACCTAGTTGGGTGACCTAGGTCGGGTGCCCTTGTGGCGTCATGACAAGCTGCCCACCGGATTGTGCGCATTGTCATCAAATATATCGCCAAATTAATGATTGAAGCGGTGACGAGAGGCTGCTCGCGAAGGCCAGCTTGGTTCCCACAAACCCCACTGGTGGCAACGCCTGTAATCGCCAGGCAGTGGGGCATTCCCTAACCGCTGCATCATTGCGCAAGGAATGGTATGACTCTCAGGAACCAATGAATGTAAATTTGAGAATAATCTCAAGCAGACGGTCGGCGCATTCGACATCAACCTGATGTGGGAGATGATTATACAGGGGAGCACGGGTCGCAGCATGGCGGCGACTGCCTTCACGAGGTTTGAGTGCAGTTTAGAAGGGAGCGGCGGTGTCGTGGCGGCGGCTACGTAGAACCATGCAGAGGTAGAATTGCCGGCTGCGTCGCATTGGGGTAAATTACGCCTTAAGTGTGTCTGCCGACTTTTATGGTCATCTTTGGCATCGTCGCCTTTTGCGTGTGCTTCGCGCAGGCCTAACCAGCTTTGGTTGCTCTCTCGTGACTGCGCTTGTGCTAGACGTTCCTGTGTTCGTTTGTGCGCAGGCTGAATGAAGGAATAAAACGAAAGCACCCATGATTGTGGTCTCATTCCAACTGGACCACTATCTTTGTCACTTGCATGTAGTTGAGTTGAAAGATAGAAAAACTGAAAGGAAACACTGAAAGGGCAGACGCGCGTCACAGAACCCACATGCGTCGAAGCGACGACGTCATCTGTTGCAGCAGCGTGTCGCCGGTTCGTGCTGAATTTGCTCATTCCGTTGCATGCTTGCGGGTTCTCCCGTCTCGGCTACGTGCAGCATCTGAGAGATGCTTCGGGACCGCACTTCCCATCCTATGGCACGAAAGGTTGCCCGAAGAACGAGTATCGAGGCCCGTGCTGCCGGTGGTCACATGATCACGGCTGAGCGCACCCCTGCCAAAAAAATCTGACGAAATTAGAGCGAAGCTTTTGCAGGAGGTGCTCACGTGCTCGCGGACATCTACGAATACGCATGGTCGATGAAAGTAGCACATACAAATATCGGTGTAACAACGTCCCTTCAACTGAGACGTGAAAAAGGGAACGTCCCCCCAAAATTTGTGGGCGCACTTAGCTTTGTCTCAAGGGTATGACGTGATAGCGCTAATGGGTTAGTGCGCATATATGCGGAATCGGTAATTCCCGACCATACAATCTTAGGTCCTTGGGAGTCCTCATACCACTGCCGACTCAGTTGTGCAGCGAGTAAGCGATGTGCCACTGTCCTGCGATGACAGGTGCTGCCACCAGTGGTGCTTGGGATACACAGGTTCCTCTTTCCGAGCAACCTCTCGCCACTAATGATTAATTTAACTGCCACCTGCCAAGGCGGTCAGTTTCCTCACAATCCGGCGGGTATGTTGTGATGACGTCACAAGGTCGCGTGACCTAGATGTCCCACATAGGTTGCTTTTACGGGATTTTTCGCTGAGAGCGTCGACTCCAACGCCGACGACGACGCCGGTTTTCCTGCAGAATATGAGCCTTAAGGCTGCAGCTTTAAAATTCACAGGGCAGTCATCACTGATTAACGCGACAGTCAGTTACAGCTCTTGAGGATATGGTATCTCTCTTATTTCCACGATTGCCGTTCCTCGAGTGATCTGCAAGAAAACCACCGATCATTTACACATTTTTCCGCTCTTGCCTGCCCTCCTACTTCAGTGGTAAGCATGGTTCCCACACTAACCCGACTACGGCTGCGCATTCCTCCCACTCGCGACACTCTCCTCCCACGGCACCCTTCCTCCCTCCGAGGTCTCCTTCTGGGTGTTTCCCGCTGCAACCGCTTTCCGTTTGCACATTCTTAGCCTGAGCCATGCGAAGCTCCTTCAGAAGTTGCCACCTGGATGATGGCTCCGGTGGTAACCACCCTACAGCTGCGGTTTCTTCTGCTTCCGTCACGCCATTATCCTTACACGGTAACCACCCTCGAGATAGGTTCCATGTCAACAACTTACTGCTTATGCCGACTACTACTACTACTACTACACCACCACCGAAGCGAAAATCAGGATTGGATGCTGAACAGCCATCGCTGTAAGAGACGTGAGTACGGCAAGCGCCGTGCAAGGCCGTATGTGAGCTTTGCCTGCGGCGTTGTGTATCAATTGCCGCTTTCGTGCGGCAGAACGTCTATCGGACAAACAAGCAGATGCGTTAACTAGAGGGCGCATGGGCTCTCTGGGAATGTAAGTTGACAGATATAAGAATCTTGGACAGAAGTAGTGATGTTGTGGTTACCACTCCTCCCGTCTACGCTCTTTTTTATACGTGCTGCGCTATGAAGTAGCCCGGTCTAAATCGAACATAGGGTGCACAGAAACGCGATTCTATGAAATTACATTACATAGGGTAGGGGAACGGATCAGCCGCACTCACTTTTACAGGTCTGACGCGGCAGCGCACTTAATGCACACATAATGCATGAACATATTTTGTTTTTACATTTCGCAACATACGCGAAAACACCTTCTTTTCCGCGCAGTCACAAGCCTTCCTAAACTCCGGTCAGCGTAATATTCGAGTTCCTAGAAACGATAAATAATGAAAGTTTTCTGATCTCTTTTCAAAGAACCTTACTGATTACACATCGTGTAGCGGGCGCAGAGGACACCAAGGGCGCTACCGATATTCCAAAGACAACTATCAGGAAAACATACTTCCTCTTGTGCACTCGCACGTACATTGTCGAACCTGTGCGCTAAGATCGATTTCTTCATTTTTGTTTTATTGACCCAAGATGTGGAGCACATAGATGATCAACGATCCTACGTACGTTAAAATCCCAGCGTTCAGACATGCGGCGCCAAACATGGGCAATAGAATCTAGGGTGGTATAGAAAAAGCTACGGCAGGCAATGAGGTCAAAGAGCATTGCACCATTCAGTTCTCAGAACACTGCTTATGGATGCTCTTTTCGAGGTGCTAGTTCTCTGCTGGAAGAAAGAAAACACAGATAGACTTTGGGGAGGAAAGAAAAAAAGCATGAACTTTTTGCAGTGGTATGTAATATTCTAGAAGAAAAAAATATTAGGGCGTTTTTTTTCTTCTATAATTGAACATACCACTGCAAAAAGTTACTCAGATATGCGTGTTTGAGCCTTTTTCAAATAGATATTTCAAAGCTGACAGTTACAGCGGCATGTTTAAATAGCGACAGCCGTAACTTGCCCTATAAAGACTTCAATTTCGATGAGTGGCCTTGTTGGTTAGGTCGCTGTGTGACGGCAAAACGACTCATGCACGTGGAACACGCACCTGCGAATTTTTTCTGCTAAACCGTCGTTAGGAGAAATGCGAAGCACGCAAGCCTAGACTATAAATGAATGAAAAGGCGCACATTACAGCCATTGCTCACGCGTTTAAAGGTCTGTTGCGCAACCTTACCAAAAGCGGACGAGTGGTATATAGATACATGAGTTTAAGAGACAGCAGAAATTGAATTTATAGCTGGGTGCACTGTCCTGGTGCCCCCAGAATGAAGGTAAGGAACTCGCATATTTATAGCCGGCGTCATAAAGGTCAAATTTGAGGATAAAACAGAGGGCTACAAAACTGCACTGCTTTACAGGTCTTGCACAGATGGTGCTCCAGCAACTCACCCCAGCGAATTAAAAGTTTATGAACACGCCGCAGTAATCGCGCAGATATCACGATTCGCTTCAAGAATATCCGAACAGAAATTTTTTTAAAAGCTGAATCGTGAAATCAAAATAATCAACACCTGAAAATAACAAAAAAGCGTTAATTCGCGTCTTAGAACCAAACAAAGTTGACTAACCGCTCGCAATGCTCTTGAAACTCTAAACGATTGCGCCAAATGGTTCTAACAGATTTTTTGCTATGGTAGGGCCACGTGTAAATGAAAGCGAGCGGTGTCAGGTTATGTCATAACTTGGAAGCATCCTTGCCACACACATTACACACACTAAAACGCACACCCACATACAGGCAAACGCGCGCACGCACGCACGCACGCACGCACGCACGCACGCACGCACGCACGCACGCACGCACACACGCGCGCACACACACGCACACACACACACACACACACACACACACACACACACACACACACACACACACACACACACACACACACACACACACACACACACACACACACACACACACACACACACACACACACACACACACACACACACACACACACACACACACACACACACACACACACACACACACACACACACACACACACACACACACACACACACACACACACACACACACACACACACACACACACACACACACACACACCACACACACACACACACACACACACACACCACACACCACACACACACACACACACACACACACACACACACACACACACACACACACACACACACACACACACACACACACACACACACACACACACACACACACACACACACACACACACACACACACACACACACACACACACACACACACACACACACACACACACACACACACACACACACACACACACACACACACACACACACACACACACACACACACACACACACACACACACACACACACACACACACACACACACACACACACACACACACACACACACACACACACACACACACACACACACACACACACACACACACACACACACACACACACACACACACACACACACACACACACACACACACACACACACACACACACACACACACACACACACACACACACACACACACACACACACACACACACACACACACACACACACACACACACACACACACACACACACACACACACACACACACACACACACACACACACACACACACACACACACACACACACACACACACACACACACACACACACACACACACACACGCACGCACGCACGCACGCACACACACACACACACACACACGCACGCACGCACACACGCACGCACATACACACACACAGCCTTTTTTGCAAGCCCGCTAAAACCATTTCTACAAAAATATTACAAATATACGAGAGAAAAACTCGAGAAACTGAAGAAATCTGATAGCACTTGGGCGTATGTGTTCATCAAAGCTGCGTGGAGAAGTAAACAAAGAAAAAAAGAGTTCATTCACGGATGTCTGCTCACACAGAACTTCAAGTTCGTGTTTCGGTCACCAACGAGAATAGTTTACAAAGTTCATGTTGAGTAAACCATTGCCATCGGCGGAGAAGATTGATGTGGTAAGCGAGTTAACCAGCATGCGACGGTTATCAAAGGGCGGAAGGAGTGCATTTCCTAAGGGGCTAGGAAGAGCCTAAGCGCAGGATCATCACTTACGAAGCGGGGAAAGTGGACCTTGCGCTACCTCTACGATGGCGAGCGTGCTATATCGCCATTTCGCGCGGTCTTGTTCATTCTTCGCATTTCAGGCGTCTCTGTTGCTTTTCCCGACAAGATTGCGAAAACAGAGGAGAATGTCCCGACGAGGCTCACTAACTACAACGTTGGTTCAGTTTGGCTCCTTAACTTGGCGACATGATTAAATACGCTGTCTAGAACGAGAAAGGGGTGAATCTGGCGCGGCGAGTGGAAAGGGGTTAAATGGCAGGTTGCAAGCGAAAATATACTGTAGGAACGACGGCGCACGCTGGAGGTAATAAAAGAAGGCTTTGAGTACGGACCCTGCGGACCCATCAGGCGTTGTTGTCTTTTTCGCGTGCCAGAGCCTGAAGCCTTCAACTTGTAAGCAATTTATCGATGCCTGTCGTAAGCAGTGTCAGCTTAAACAAGGCGAAATTGCTCAACAGAGTGCGCTTAGTGTTTCACCACGGATCCATGCGAGCACTTGCCACGAGACATTGAAGCCAACGGAAAGGAAGCCATACTTCGACAAAACAAGCTGCGCTCCTGGCTAAATTTGAAATAAATTACAAGGCAGAGTTCAGATATCGCGTTTTAACGGCCAGCCCGAGTTAACGCAGCCGTTTTGCCTGAAAAATTAATACGTTGGTCCTTTGCAAACGGGCGAGTTTGCATCGGCACAGTGTCAAACGTGTGAAGGCGGCTGCAAAACAGAGATGCAAAATATACATGTAGCCGCACTTAAAATTTATTGTTTCGTAACTTTACTTATATGCTGCAAACCACACATTTAAGACCAAACCAGTATGAACAGAATAAAGAAAACAGGACAAAAGTCAAAGCAATTCAACTGGAAAATTGGGTGACACACAAGCGCTTAACATGAACTAGTAGATTATTATTGAGTGTGAGATTATCATTGAGTGCGAAGAAAGGACGTATATGCGGAAATAACTGCGAACAATTCAAATGGCTTAATTTTTCATAAACAAACTTCTAAGAAGTCACAGGTTTCAAAGGGCATAAATGTGTTTTTCCCGCTTATCCGCAGTTGACACAGCAAACCGACCCCCCCCCCCCACCCCCAACCCCTAATCGCAGGCCCTACGGCGCGACAGCCGAACACAGGGGGCCGTGCTCTAGGGATGAAAGTAACAACGTGTGTTTGCACACAAAAAAAGCATTTATTTCCTTACTACAGTAACGGCGCCTTACAACAAAAGTCACTAAAGAATGGAGGATGTCTGACTCACCAGCAAGGTTTGGAGCTAGGGTTCGCCCACGGTAGAGCAGAGGAGTCATTCCGAGGCCGAACGGGACGAGATGACGGGATAGGTTTCCGCACGGCCTCGTGCTGCTTACGAAGAGCGCAGACGCGCTGAAATGTCTACACGCGACGAAATCCCTGGTACGAATACAAAAATACCTGTTCACCTATGCAGCGTCGACGCAGTAGCCCTCGCTTGATGGCTAGGGCATCTTGGGAGGAGGCGCCATCACAGGGAAGCTGAACCTAAACGGGATGAGTCTAAGGTGAGTCCCTACAGCAGGGGTGCTGTTAACCATGTCTTTGGGAAAGAATTTACCGGAACTTTCTTGATGAATAACTGAAAGGTGCCTTAAAATAACACGATTGGTTCTACTTGAAGAGACCGTGGTAAAGAAGGCAAATAAACGACATCATAAAATTTGTGGTAAGTTTACAACATGGCGCTGTAGGAAGTGATGCGAAATGAGGTCTTTCATGCTCGTCTGTGGCAGATAAATTACGACGAACTTTTACGCAATGCTACTCACCGTCATCGACAAACCGAAGTTTGTCGTCGCCACCTTGATGCAATGTGCGGAAGGGGCGGGACGCCTTGCTCGGCTACTCGTCAAAAGCCCACAAGTTTTCTATGCCATGGGTTGCAATTTGCGACCAAGCACGTGACATCAGATATTCGGAAACTCGCTCACTGTGTACGGAAATGGACGCCAATTCACCGGAGATGACACATTAAAAAAGCTGTGCCCATATTTCGGCCCGTATAGGATTCTTGGAAGACTCGCTGACCACAACTATATCGTCTCCGACGGGCTGACCTCGCACTCACGACAGGCACGGGTGGAAGTGACGCATGTTCTTAGCGAAACCTCATCACGCGTAAAGAGGGACGCTGAACCGCAGCTGCGGCCTAGTAGTTTGAGCACTGGCTTCAAATGCGGGAGGTGCGGGGCTTGATTCCGAACGCCACCGGGCACCCACTGGTGATGCAATGCATACAAGATTTCTCCTTGCGGGTTGCTCGGCATATTTTGTGTAGAACTCTTACGAAACGGGTGTTTGATCTCTCACTGAGTACACAAAAACACTGTGTGTCATGGCACTATGTGCTCACAGATGCGACTGCGCGTCAAAAATTCATTATCATTATCATAACGAACGCTGAAATCTAATAGCTGTGTTTGCATGCTTCTGTTTCAATTTTTGCTTTCTGATATTTTTCATTATGAAGTAGGCGCTTCATCAAGACACGGATTGATGGCGCGGAGGGTTTTTTTTCATGTTCTTTGTTTATAAGCTCCAGCGTGTGATGTTATCACTTGCTCTTCGTCAAGACAGTGACGATTAGGTCGCCGTGCAAAGATCGAGATTACACGAGACTGCTGATGATCGTGATTATTCACGACGTTTGAGTATTTAAAATGTTCGCAACATCTTTAAAAGCAGCATGGCTGACAAGAATTCAGGCGGCACCAAGCGTCGAATAGTTCTGTTTTCCATGTCGGCACAACTCAGACCTTAACTATTTCGGTGTCGGAGTGTGTCTTTTACCCGATAAGCATTTTCAGCACCGTCATCTTCATGATAAACCTGCTGCTCGGATCACTACCAAGTCATAATACAAACGCTATAAACTTTTGCGTCTTCTATTTATTATAATAATTTTAACCTTGTCTTGTTGAGCATAACGAAACGCGAAACCAAGGAAATATCTATTACCATCCGCTTTTGAAAGACAAATTAACTGCACACGATTTTTTCTTGATTTTTTTTCCTCGCTAGAGCAACCCGTATGAATGGAGTTTCAGGGTTTTCATTCTCGATATGCTCTCTGGTGGGAGGCACGCCAGTATAGCGCATCGTGCATGCCCATGGCACAAACGAATGCGGTACTTCGCAGTATCAAGTATAACCAGGAGAGAACTCCAAGCGACAGCAGTGCGATCATTCGTGCCAATTTCTCTTCCTGGTCCCGTCTTCACGACCCGCTTTTTCCCAGCCGCCACAGAATTATTACGCAATGGCGGTCATTCATCTCCCTTTAGACCCAACGGGTGGGCAGCCAAATGAAAAGCTGGCCTTCTCTTGATGTATTGGCTCCTAGAGCTGGATCGTGCTTTTTTAGCACTCAAAGACGCTCTCTTAGGTGTCTTCTTCCTGAAGCGTCCATCGGCAAAGTGCATACTGGCACACTGAGTCCCTATGGAGGGCGTTCTCAAGAGGGCCGTCTCAGCCTTTCAAGCAACATTTATCGATGCCGGTTCTGTTATTTATGACGTTTACTAGCGGGAATGGTCGATTCCTCATTGAGGAAACAAGTTCAATACAAGCAAGTTGTATACTTAGACAGGTTCTATACTTTTTTTCACCAAACATACAGCCCGAGTCCAGCATGCGACCCAGGCGGAATGTGGGAGGGGAGGAGGAAAATGTAGCTCAAAGTGTTTAATCTCATATTGTCTTTCAGGGACTCGCAGCTGCTTTTTCTTGCTCAGCCAGATAATGTATGCGATGTATCATTGCTTTTAAAAACTGCATGTGATGTCACTGATGAAGCTCTTACTGCTATTAGAAGCAGCTGCGTTTCACCTTGGCTGTTCTTTTTGTGTTCAGTAGCTGCATAAACACTAGCGAGTAAAGTGCTCCAATGTTCTCTGCGTTACCGCTTGACAATAATTTTTGTTTCTGTTTCTGTTGTCAGGCTTTCACTGGTAACGGTCCTCATCGAGAGCACCTAGATATTGCTGGCCTTCACTACTATTTATTTTCCCTCTTTTTTATTTGGATTACGGGAAGCCAGGTTAACGATAATATCAATTCCCTTGCTCAGATGCTTTAAACGCGGTACTGCACTAGGCTGTTCTTAATGCCGTTCTTGTTTCATAAGCACTCACGGAAATGAGACACGTGAGCATCAAGGAAACTTGCGCTCAAGAAATTCGATAATTTATTGTCCATCTATTTTATGCAGTTATTTCCTCTTCAAAGCTTCAGTTTGCAAAATCAAACTTCCTCTAGCCTATTTTGAAGGGCAATATCTTTGCAGGGCGTCCCGGATAATTCGCAACCTGGCTATTAAATGTGTACTCCCTGCCACTGTGCCTAATTTTTGTCAAAACAATGCTGAAGTAGGAGAGTTCGAATGTTTCTTATTAGGATCAAGTACCAAAAAGAAAAGGAGGTGATAGGACAGCTGTCTGACAGAGGAAAATTTCATTAGAATCGGTAATACTATTCACGAAAATTTAAGACTGGAAACGATGCAACAACGTAATGATGTGTGTCACAGTCTGCGCAAGAAAACTGGTGCACAAGCATTGATAGAATCATAACCTAAAAGTTGCGCATGTTACTTTAATATTTTGAATGCCTGGATGTCGGAAGTTTCGCCACGTATACGTACAAAATAGCTGCTGCTACCGCATGGTTGCGTTGATTACTGCCGTTCAAGAGAGTGGCGGGGTTGACAAAAAAGGACGCATGCAGTCTGAAAAGCGACAAATACATGACAGGAGCCAGGTACGCGTTAAAAACAAGTAGAATTAAATTTTATGCGAACATTCATCCAGCAGTGTACAGGGCCACTCTTTTACAGTTTACCGCAGCACCCAAAGGCTATAAGCATCACCGGTACGTCACTGTGGGAAATGAACGATGCGCCTTGCAGTGCACATGTCATCCGTGTGATCCCCTGCATTCGAGGTTCTAGATTCTCTACTGCATAAGCGTTTCCAAGCTTATCCTTCGGCGAGGAAATGACGCAGCCGTCTTGTTTTTCTCTTCATTGACATGCACTTTGGAGCAGATGTTGCTACCTGAGAGCGGCGCTTGCTACTCCTTTCGCATAAGGGCATAAAGCCATACTGGAATTGACAGGATGATGTGGCATGATTTGGTATGTTGGGTTTAACGTCCCCAAGCCACTCAGGCTCTGAGGGATGCCGTGTAGTTCAGGGATCCAGATTAATATAGGCCACCTGGAATTCATTCACGACCGCTGGCATCGCACAGAACATGGGTGTTTTTGCAATTCACCGATGCCGAAAAGCGGTCGCCAAGGCCCAAATCGAACCCATGACCTTTGGACCAGCCGCCGAGCATCAAAGCCACTCAACAACCACGGCGGGTAGGAATAGGCGCATAAAATAAAACAAAACACAACTGCGACAAACAATACACAACTCAGAGAATGAAATGCACACGCCAGGAATGCTAGCATGAAGTAGAAAATAAACTATATGAAATGATCAAACATTATCACAGTAAAAGCGATTGCTATAAACGAGGTAAGAGCTTCCGTGACAAAGTCCCCATCGCATAGTTAAAAACTAAAGAAAGAAGCAAGCTGCCTTGCAGAACTCAGTGCTTGAAGCCATGCTTTTCAGTTTTCTGTCACTAGTCCAACAAATGTTTTCCAGTTTGTTAGAACGTTCGAAGTCCACTGCAGCAGTTTGCCATTCATATCAAGCTTCAGTAAAGTGAGAAAAGTGTGAATGTGACTAAACAATCAAATGCTCCTTTATACTCAAAAATACCACAATAATGATATCACCGCGACTTCTCTCGTACTCAACAAATGTCACAATGGTCATAATTGCATCCTTTGTGTATCGCTTTATAGGTAGCCCACACATGCACTTTGAGAAGAAACTTCTTTCTCCACGTCATCACTGAAGTCTGGAGTCCATCAACTCCTCCATAACTTTTCGTAAGCAGCTCGTCAGGCTCAGTAAACTAAATGATTCGAGAAACAGGGGCAACTTACAGGGCCTCAAGGTAGGGATATTGCAAGCATGCTCACTGGCCTAGTTTAAATATCTCCAAAAGCACAGTGGTGCCCTTGAACCCAAGGTTTCGAAGTATGCCATAGGTAATGGTATCAGAACCAGCGCCAGTTTTTGAGCTGAACGACGCTAGTTCGCAAAACAGCATGGTATACTGGCCACTTTCACTTGTCTCAATTCACTTGTATTCTTCTACAGGAAGACTCGTAAAGCGCGAGTGCATACTCTCGGGCGACATTGGATGGTCTTCTCTGAGCGTATCACTTAGTATAGGGCACGGGATTCCGTCGCTCCATCTTTTTTGCGCTGGTACTTTGACTGGCGGCGAGCCGCGATCACTGCTGCGTCTCACAAAAACCTAACAAATTGGTCAGCGCTGTACTCAAGAGAAAAATAGCGAATTTTTCAACGTTATCTGGGTATCTGTTAGGAATGAACCGTGTGGCACGTAGGCTAGCCGCATCAGACAGGAATAGCAGGCGCTTAGCGGATGGCAAGGAAGCAACGTTTGCAGAGAAGATCTTATATCTATTTACTCGAATTGGCATTACTTTCTCCTTGAACGAGCGTCTGTCGACACTAGGTTTACATAAAAAAGCCAAAATCTGCAAACCCTCCTCTCATTGGCAGAACACTGCAGGCATGTTATCGGGGTGCTTTGAGTAACGGGGCTTCGTCGCATTCGATGTCCTCTCGTTTACTACTTAAACAGAGGTACTCTCATCATACCTGCTGTCTGTCTGAAGACGAGGCTTCTTGATCTCGAATTCAACATCTTCATTCATTTTTTCTTTACGTTGCCGATGAAGCCCTTTCTGTACCAAAAAAATGTAACAGTGGATTTAAGATGGTTGCTATTTACCACCAGAGGGCAATCAGGCCTACGGATGAACTCAGGAACGGCACTCATTGTGCTGAGAAGACCTCCAAAAGTAGGGCTGAATCGACTACTAGCAGCCCCTTTACGACGAACTAGATAAAATAGTGCACTTAGTACCTGGTACCGCACATACCAGAATATGGGAGAGTTGCCTCTGTTGCTCACACAAGGTGCACTGAGCTCATGAAACGGCATTCAGACACACAACACACACAAAATACAAAAAAATATCTCAGAGTGTATCAGAAGAGCGACCGAACAGATGAATCTTCACAGCCATCTTCAGACGTTGCGTGACCCAACGCATGTGTCGAGCATCAGCTGCTTCCTCTTTTTCTGATGCGCTACCAGGGTGTTCAGTGCTATTCAATGGGGCTCGTATTTCTTAATTTTAACATTATTGTAAAAGACCAACGTGCACATATTCTTCGTAAACTTTAAGCAACCCTTGAAACTACACAGGCTAGCAGATTTGATGGGTAAAGGCTGTACACCTAAATGGAAAGCGAAACATCACCTAAAGACGGCCTTTCCACATAAGCAGAACCACTTGCACTCAAGCATCCGTACAAAATTTCAACCGAGCTATGCTGATGCCTTACCTGATAAAATACTGCCTTGTTCCTGATTTTCTTGAGAGATCCCTTCGAGCAGGCAACGAGAGCAGATTTTTTTTCCAAATTGGTGCTTAAAGATAGAGGCGCACTCAGCACACGTGCTGCCAAACAAAGTTAGAAACAGGTCAGAGAACTACACGTTGTTGGTGCTCGTTTTCCATATTAAACGGGCCGTGACCATCCTACTTCGAAATGTATTTCTCTTGGGACTTTCTATCTACCCTCTCCAGCCGTTTACAGGGGCAAAAGAGGAGGGAGGCTTAAAAGATTGCGAAATATCTTGAATCGCTTTACCTTTTCTAACGCGGCCTCCATCACGGACGGCTTATGTGTCCTACATTCTCTTATAAACAGAAGCACCCAGTCCGCAACGTTGACCCTGACAGGACTATAGAGGCCCTTGCGTGTTCATAGCATCTACGACTCACTCCTCTTTTGCACACTTATTCCACATAAAAACAGAGGCCGCCACTAGCAGCGTAATTCTGCTATCGCTAGGCTTTTCTCAGTTCATACTGCCGGGCTGAGTTTCCATCTGTTTACACGGGCCACTATACCGTTCGTCCGCACAATGAACTTCTAGCTCCTGAGATGTTGTGTACCAGATTCAATCTCCGAGAGAGACCCTGACGTTCCAAGTTGCCCGCCTCGCCGCCAGGCATCGTCAACTCATTTAGGAATCGGGCGAATGTCTACACGCGCCACTCCGTCTCGATCTCATATAAGAACGAGATGAAATAAACCGACGTCTTCGAGACGCTATGACGATGCGTTCCTTCTCTTTTAGAGTGATAATTTTTTTTCTGGTTATTTATAGACGGTTGCAGTCTTCCCAGAAGAATAGAAGAAGAACGCTTCAGCGTGTTTTTCCTGCCCACAAGCATTCTTCATTACACACGTATTCCGAAGCACGATGCCTCTTTTTCTCTCTCCTTCCTCAGCAAGAAGAGCGAGGGAGGAGAAGATATAGAAAGCTTTAGTGTGCAGTTTGACAGGGCTCTGACCGCTGGGCGTGTTTGAGCAGCAGCGGTCTGCTTTCGCCTGCGCCAGCTAGGTTGCCCGATCATATTTTAATGCGAAAGCACCACTTCAGGAAGTGTAACTGGCTCACCGAGTTTGTGTGAAGCTTGACCTTGAAGGAAAGGAACCACCTATGCAGAAATAAAATAAATATTGCCGCAACTGGGTTTCGAAGACGCGATGGCGCGAAGAGACCAGCTTCGCTGACCACTGCACAAGTGCACTATGCTATAGCCGCAACAGATCACGCCTCATGTTAAACTGCAGTACACACTCGCGCTGTGCATTGCACGTCGTCGTCTCGATGAACTACCATGTAATGCGCGAGCAGGTCAGATCAACAAAATCTCAATCAGAGCTTAACCTGAGCCTAATATAGTCGCCGCACGTTCCGACAACCCAGCAAAGCAAAACCATGAGCCAACTGGGCTAAACACATGCTTTTTCATGTCTACTCGGTTAAGCTGCATTAAAGCCATACAACATTTTTAGCTATTTTTACACCCTACCTCTCTAAAAAAGTGTCTTCTGTAATAATTTCGGGGACTTCTTCACGTGTCACGAGTGTGGGCATAAGAGGGTTGTATAAAATGTAAGAATATGCAGAATGTGAGCTGCGGCTGCAGTATCTCGTAAGGTACCGCACCTTGTAAGAAATTAGACATGAGGTTACCACTTCTTCCGGTAACTTTAGGAAAGTAACATGCCTCACTTACCGCGCTTTTGTGATGCTGCGTATTTACGTTGCCCCACAGAAGTGTTCCTTATATCCTCTCAGTCTGCATCGACTTAAGACACAAAGGATAGCGGGCTCATCGGCTGAACGTTGCATTTGAAACTTAATTGTTGTTTGTATGCAAAAAAAAAAATAGTCTGTGAGGCCATCTAGGGATCTATGTTTGCAAGAAACACAAGTGAAATGTTGATTCAGTAGGTCCAAATCGGGTTTTTCTGTGTAGTTCATCAACACATTGCAATTATTAGTTTTTTAGTTGGCCGGTCTGATTCAGTGTTGTGTTTAAAAAATGCGAACATGAAAAAGACAAAGCTAGAGAAACGAGAGACTCGTTATGACGTACATATGAATGAAGCCAACAGTGACCGAAAGCAAAAAAATTATGGAGAAATGTTTCTATGTTTAAATTGTTGGTGTTAATCATTGCGAAATTAATCGTGTAATTGTTTTATTGGTTATATATAATTGACAATACCGCAAAGTAAGAAAGAGTAGGAGAACAAATTAAAAAAAGAAACATTTCCCCACGCTTCTTTTGGTTTCGAGACTGTTGCTTACTTCACCTGTACGTCATAACGAGCCTTTCATTTCCACGTCCTTGCCTGCTCAACAGTTTAACGAGGGCCTTGGTTCTGGCTGTCCTGATCATAAAATGTATTATAAAAGGTATCATAAAAGGACACAGCTTGCGTCCCCTCCATTCGATCATGTTCCACGTGACACTTGCGGTGATACGGGATGTACTACGTTCACCGCTAAGGATGAAGATGGCGCTGGTGAACATCATTAGGTTAAGCATACAAGTGACATAAATGCCCTCTCAAGTAGGAGCTTAGACAGCTGCCGCTGCAGCTCAGTTGGTACATTCAGAGGTCGTGGGTTCGGGTGTCACATGCGACATGTAGGTGTCTTTTTTGTACTTACTAATCAATTGCCTTTAAGCCAGGGAATATTTACGCTAGTAATTTTTCACTGATTAACACCACAAAAAATTAGAAGGAAACCTTTCCTTATGCTCTCTTTGGTTTAGTCAATGATGGCCTCATTCATAAGAGGTTGAAAAAGGTAAGTTATTGCCTTCATGAAATGTTTGTCAAATTAGCGCTGGTGAGTAAATCGCACGCTGCTTTATTAACTGCAAAGATGCGGCCCTGTTTTGAAATTTGATACAACGCATCTTGAATGTAACCCATTTCTTTTATTTCTCACACTGCGTGATACAACATTATTTTCTTAGGTCTGCATGTCTTGCATTGTATGACTGCAAAAACAAATGGCAAACCTCGGCATTACACCTTAGATTCAAAGTTTAACGCTTCGTCAGAATTCCATGGCAGCGAAAGACTGTTAAAGAGGAAACATACCAGGTCTCTCCGGGTAGCCTGACATTAATTTTAAAAACGGTGTTTTTTAGGTAAATAAAAGCTTTCAGCGCATATCATTACCATTGTTGGCGGAGGTAAAAAAAACAGATGAATCATTCTAACTAGTGAAGACATTAACAAAAACCTAATGGTGAACTTTTTAACTACTTCGTATAGACGCGCAATTGCAATTTGTTATTTGTAGCCGATCATTAGTAAAAGTGACATCAATGATTATAATTATAAAAAAGCGATTACGCTCAACGCTCTGGCTCAAATAATTAGGCTCATTTCTCGCGCCATTAGAAAGCAGCGCGCCTGCAGGGAGCACACAGTGACGTCAAGCAAATCGCTTCACTCCGTGACGCACGTACGCACAATCTGTTCCCCGCCCGCGCTAGAGCAGCGAGGTGGCGAGTAGGGAGGGGGGGGGGGGCACCACAGCACGCATAAACTTAATTATGGCACTCCAACAGGCTCCCAAACAGCCAAGTCAAGTACATTTTCTGCGGTTCAACTACTGCTGAACCTGGTTAGAGAGCGAAAGCTGTGGTGCATCGGGTAAGTAGACGCAGCTGGCTTGGCTTCTAACGTTGAGTGCGTTCCGAAAACTGGATAGGCGACGCGCCCACCCTGCCAGGTGGCGGTTAAATTAATGATTGATCGCGAGAGGTTGGTCACCCAGAGAACGCTGCGGCTTATTGCTGCAGTGGCGCGTGTCTGCCACAACGATGCCAGCGCTAATGCATGCAGCCCACATCTCTCTCTCCCTACCGCCACGTACCTCGACGCGCGATTGAGACGTCCACTGCATCAGGGAGCCACTTATGTGCTCTTACTTTCCTCAAAATAATCGGAGTCTAGAGCGTTGTCAACGCTATCGGCAATGAACACAAAGCACGCCGACGGTCTATAGCTTCAGTTCCGCGTTTTTGCTACAACGTTGTGAATGCCAACGCATGCAGCGCACATCTGTCACTACCGGCCTCTAGCTTAAAGCGCGATTGAGGTGTTCACCATCCTAGGGGCCCAATTATGCGCCTTTCTTTTGCTTTCGAAGAAAATTGATGATTGGTGATAATAATAATAATTGGTTTTTGGGGAAAGGAAATGGCGGAGTATCTGTCTCTTATATCGTTGGACACTTGGCGAAGATGGGTGTAAAAAATTGGTTTTGAAGAAAGGAAATGAGTCCTTCACTACGGCCACCTCTTTCTTCTTTCACTCTCTCCTTTATCTCTTCCCTTACGGAGCGGTTCAGGTGTCTGCCGACATGTGAGACAGATACTGCGCCATTTCCTTTCTCCAAAAACCAATTTTCAGAAAGGAAATGGCGCAGTAACTGTCTCACATATATCGGTGGACACCCGAATCGCGCCGTAAGAGGTTTGACCTCTGGCTCACTTGAAGGTCAAAACCTCAAGCACCGCGAAATAGTTACGAGGTAACGCAGTGAAGCTTTCGCTTCAAAAAAAGGAAGGACGCGCTTCATACTTGAAAGTACTGGGTTTACATAACATCATTATGGGTAATAAGAAGTATCGGCACATTTTTGGACACAGGAATATAATAAGCACTGTGGACGATAATGACATAGCAATTAGATAATATGAAACATTTAAATGGCTAACCACAAAAGTTAGCTAAAATCGTCTCCAGGAAGACCTTGATTGACGTAGCCTTAGACAAACCAACTATTTTTTATTTTGCTTAAGCGAAAGTACGAAAGCCGGAGGCTAGCCATTAGCGCCTGCAGTTGCTGTGACCCGGACAGGCGATAGAAGTGCGCGGCGCGGAAAAACAGCGAAGCAGGTGATTATCGAAAAACTGGCCATGATACCCAGAATATTTTGGGATTCCATACCTGTTTCTTTCTAACTCCTTATTTATTCAAACTGTTAAGCATCTGTTGAAAATTATCACAGGGAGGAAATATAAACTATTCTATTCTAAGAAAGCTTTACTACATACTAAAATTTTGAACGTGACACATTTGAACAAGGAACGTTTCGTGTTAGGCCAATGCAAACAACAGTAAAATACTGTTACGCTTTAGCTAATGACACAAAAGGCAAAAAATAGAAAAAAATGTTACAGTACAGCACATAGTGAACAACCGGTTAATTATAATTCAAATATTCGTGAAGACTTGTTGAAAGGCTGGCATACAGGTGCAATGTACAGGATGAGTAGGCAGTTGATTAAACAGCGGTATCAAATCACGAAAGATGCAACAACGAAACACGTCAGTGCGTGCGAACTAAGAACCTGTTGTTTCAACATGATTCAATCGGCAGCTAAGTCTTCCAAATTTATTTAATTAGTAGACGAAATGTAAAGGGGGAAGCTCTCGTCAGAAAAACTACACCTTCGGGGATTGCCAGTTATCTTCAGGGACTTCTGTAGTGGAAGTTTTATCTATATAAAGTGGTGCCAAATTCATGCCAATGACGACCTTATCTCTTGCCAATTATGCTTTTTTTCTGGTTGTTTCGAAACGAAACAGATTTTTCAAAATGCTCGACTAGTGACCCAAAAGACGCTGGCTCGATCCCGGCCGCGGCGGTAGAATTTAAATGGAGGCAAAATTCTAGAGGCCCGTGTGGTACGTGTGATGTCAGTGCACGTTAAAGAACCGCACGTTAAAAAGTGCATTACGTATCATGCAACGTCTTTGCCCTAAGGCGTATGAGGAGCTCTCTTCGTGAGCTGACAAAACTCGTACTTAAATACCAATAAGTATTATTTTCCATTGCATACGATTTGCCCTTCTATTCTTGAACGCCGAAAAGCATTGCGTCTCAAGCACCGTCAAGCGAATCTTCCGTGGAGCATCCTGTAACAGAGCCTTCTTTTCTATAACGAAATGCGCAAACCTAAAAAGATGACCTCGCTGTTTGGACGTCGAATTTTCAAGACGCCAGCTTCATGCTCACGTCCGGTAGTACTATTGTTATTTTTAACATCAAGCTGCAAGCAGAAGGTTTTTCCCCCTTAACGGCATGGCGGCAGTGAAAACCAAGATGCTTCTATTCAGAAGTAGAGAACTGACCTTATTGTTATTCAGATCCTACCTCGATTTGCATTTCACTGTACTCTGCGGAAACATTCGAGAAATAGTGCCGAGCTAAATGTTCAATAGCAGGCTTCTGAGACTGACTTCCACACGCAACAAATGCATCTTATAAGGTAATAGTAGCAATAACAGTTAGGCAGAATAGAAAGATGGGCGAGTTGGAACACAGAGAGAGAGTTTGTTGCAATATCCAAGTTGCTACATCCAAATCGCATAAACGCTTTTGCAACGTTCCTGACTCATGACAAGTTCCTCAGTCTGCGAACTGGATCTCTTTTTTTGAGGCGCCAAAAGGACGACTGCTTTAAAAAACAGGCACTCAATCCTTTATTTTTTTGCGATTAAGTGTGATACAATTGCATCATACCCATGAGAAAAGTACATCGGCCAGAGCAGGCGACAATATTCACTCCTACGTGGCAGACAAAAGATGTCATTAGTGAGTTTTAGAGTAGGAGCACCTTATCGATAAGTGCGAAGGGGGGGGGGGGGGTTCTTCAACGCATGCGCACTGCCGCCCCATCATTCCCCTATC